>JAQGAJ010000690.1:0-13223 GCA_034689365.1 Liebstadia similis
TTTAATATTAAACCCCAATAAAGCCGACCGTAAATTACATTTAATTTACGGCAAATTCTATTGTAAATTATTGTATAAATGATGTAAAATATGTAAATTATCGCTTAAATCAACGATTTATTTCGAATTTCGATCATTTAATTAATATAACATTAAACTATTGATTAATTGCCTATTTAATCATGAATTGAGAATTATTAAATCATCCGCCAATTCTATGCAATGTTAATTTTAATCACGATAAGACAAAAAAGAGTTTAACTCTTCAAATAAAAAGACGTTTTGACTTTTAAATCAATTGCCCATTCATTTACCTCTCATTTGCCATTCATTGCCCTTTATTTTGGAATAATTAGAAGAATAAAAACTCAAATCTCAATAATATCTCGTAAAATGTTTAAGATTAATGAGTGATTGATATATTGAGTGATTTAGTCTTCAAATTACGGTTTGCAGACCAAAGGTTGCATTCGTTGGCAGATCTTCTCCCCATGTCTTGGTCTTAGTTAGTCTTAGTTAGTCTCAGGTATTTTAATCCCACAAAAGTAGTCAAACAATTATAGTTTTAGTTTGGATTATAATTTTTTACGACAAAAATACTACTTATGGCTACTTATGAGCACTCCTTGGTCTAAATGATTGATTGAAAGGTGAAATTTCATTCAATATTTGAGATATTTGTCAAAACAAGAATTTGTATGCAATTTGTTAGCTATTAATGAAAGCTATTCTTCACAAAAGATCTTTTAATTGAATAGACTTTGAGACGCGAAGTCTTCCAAATTAATTGTGTTTTTCAGAGGATTTCTTAAAGGCTTTGGAGGTATTGTCCATTCGGCTCAATCGGTCAGAACTGACATTCTTTAGACTATGGGCTCATTTGCGGTGTCGAGCGATCAAAGCCCTACAGAATCCCAATGAGTGAGATCTGTAGGAGTCCTACAGTGTAGGACATATCGTGAGCGGTGTGTGAAAGGCCTGTCGTAAGGGCTCTATCTTAAGGGCCTGACTGTCACTGAGGACACACTGAGTGAGGACACTCACTGAGGACAGGGATGTCTTGGGGCCAGTGCTTTGTTGAGACACGCCTCGAATGATTTATGAGTGAGATTGGCATTCAATCCATTCAATTGTTAATGTCTTATAATACTTGTGTCCATCCGTTAATGCCGTTAATGTTTGTTCATTAGTGACGCTTCATTTGATGTGTCCGGCCGTCTAAAGCCTGTCCAATGCCAGCCATCACTGACTGCCATCGCTGACCATAATATTCTTAATACCAATACTCGAACCCATAATAAACCGATTTTAAGTACTGCTCTAAACCTCTCTTAACCTCTCTTTTGCTCAATTCATTGCCACAAATGTCGATATTCTCAACAATTGTCACTAAATCTTAGAGAATATCTCAAGAATTTTGTGTAAGCAATGCCTCTTCGCTGAAAGTAATTTACGGTTTCCTGGAATCGATTCAACCATTCATTCATTATCTTCATAATAGGCTTTAAGTCGAGTAAGAAATAAAGTTATCGGACGAGTGATCCGCCAAATGAAGTGGATCTCAATCAGGGATTGGGATATCAAGAGGAATAGCAATAGAGATAGGGATGTGATTTGATTGCCAACACATTTGAATCGTTTGAATCGGACGCCAATCAAACAGATTGAAGGCATTCAAAGGACTGACTCTGACGTCGAAACATAGCTAATAGTCTAATACAGTCTAAACTCAGCGATTGATTACTGACTTAAAAGTCAATTAAATTTTATTGACTTAACTAAAGGTTAGATTAAAACTGATTTCAATCTCAACCGAACTCATAAAGCGGTGCCGAATCGGTCAGAAGGCGGTCACATATCGGGAGCCGACGGGTGTGAGTGCGGGCGCGCGTAGTGTTATGTACGGCAAGAAAGGGCAGGCTTTGCATCACTCGGTGAGGGCTCTGAGGCTGTGCTGACGCCAGAGCTCTGTTAGACTGAACTGAGCGCTCGTTTTCTGATCCCTCTATTAATAGGGATTTTATTTTTTTGTCTCAAAATATTTCTCACAATTAATGATAAAATGAAATGATATTAAAGTTCTTTAGTTATAAAAAACCTATTAATTTGTAAACTATTTTAGTTTTATCTAAATTTATGTCTGAAGTGTCCATCGGTTGGTCTGATCTACGGTCTCGAGTCTAACATCTGGTTCTTCGCGGTTGCCATCAGTTGAGTCCATCTTCACGTTAAGAGCCAATAGCTGTCGCGTCTGCCGACTGGCGGTCCCTTCAAACCAAACGACCACATGTCCGCACTCTGGGTCTTCGGCTACGGGTCTCTCATATGGAACCCGGGCTTTGATTACAAAGAGTGCAAAGTTGGCCGAATCCATGGTTATGGCCGTCGGTTCTTCCAGGGAAGTGATACACATCGCGGTTCACCACAACGGGTATGACATCCGATTGGATTGATTTGGAGGACATCTCGAAGTCCTTCACATTTACTATATTTTTAGCTTTCAATTGATTTTGCGCTAAATATTCAGTAAATATACTGAATTTCCTTTATTTTCCGTTACTTTTAACTCAATTTTTGCTATTATTTTAATTATTTTATAATTTTTCTTAATTTGAATCCAAAACTAAGTTTTGGTTAAAGTAATGAATTTGATTGAAATGAACACAAATTGTTGTCAAACAGACTAATCGATTGCAATCATATGACACCACTTCCAGAAGGGTCTGACGGGTCGGCCCTCTCTTTGCAACACTTCCTCAAACATACCATACATTACACCGACATTTGTCGATCATTTCCCAGAATTTAGTCAATAATTACTGTGAATTAACATCTTTTGAGCATAAAATCTAATAATACGATAAATAATATCATGTTTAGTGAATTCAATGCTATATTACACCCGATGTTAAACATAGAGATCGAGTTAATTAAAAGTAATTTAATGTTCATTTAATTTAAACTTAATATAACTATTAATATATGGGTTTATGTCAGTTAATAGTGGGCTAATGTGAGGCAATGTCGAAGCACTTGAGTGGTGACCAATCGGGCGCAGTCGAGGTCATCGACCATCCGCTGCCATGTGTTGACCAAAAGTTATCTCTATTTACAAACAGATCATCCGTTTTCTAAATATATAAATGAATATATCAAATAAATTATTGTCCAAAGTGTCGGAACAGTTAGCTATCCTTCAGTGGAATAGATATCTCTTATCGCCAAGAGTTGAACGAATCAATCAATTTTGAGGCACAAATCACTTGAGATGGTCGTCGAGGACACAGATCTGGTCCTATCTTCACCCGGTTTAGTGAAGTTTATTGCAAAATGATTGACAAACAATTCTCAATGACCGAGCCATTAGGCAATCTTTATCTTTACCTTGTTTTGTGCTAATAATCTTTTTGTTTATTACTCTTTTCTAATGAAAACCGATAATCCCTTGAATTCAAAATTATCTGTTGATTAGAAATACATTGTTTGTCTGAAAATTAGATTATTTAGAATATCAGCCAAAAAGTTATTCGAAGTAGAAGTAAAACAACTTTATATCGAACTTAAAAATTCATTAGACTTGAAAAGTGAAACGTTATTTAAATTTTGTTAATTTATTGCAATAATTGCATAAATGATTTGAAGGTTAGGTTCAATTGCTCGATGCTATCCATTGACTTGACGTTCAAATTAATTGAATTTATTTAAAAACTGATAATTGAATCGATAATATCGAAAGTCATTCATTTGAATCACTTTTTTAGTTGAATTCTAAACGTTTTTGACTTATCTTTAATGAAAATTTTGTGTTTATCACAGAAAATCGCATGAATTAAGTTCGATGTCAATCAAGAATTTAAGATTTTTATAATTAACGCAACGAAAGACTCAAACAAATTGATTACGATTTGATCGATTAATTAATATACGATAATCAGTTGAATTAGTTTAGTCTAGAGTTATATCGCATCACTTCCACCACTTCAACCATGTCCTCAGTCTTCGAGCAGTCGATCCATTCATTTAAAGCCAAAATATTATTCATTTCAAGATTACCATAACATTTGAATGGCGTTCAAAAGGGCATATCATCTAAATGCTTGAGACTCTATATTAAGCCCTTTTGAAAGCTATTTAATTGAACATAACTTTTTACATAAACTTATTATGTATTTATCGTTAAAAAAGTATAATTTATTTTTGCTTTTATAAAGTGGCAAATATTATAGCGTTTGCATGGATTGTAACCAGGGATGGTTAGTAGGGGCTATTCCAAAATCCCCCCTATTGGCGGATCCAGGGACCCCTCTAAGGCCCGCGCCAAATTTAGCCAACAAAAATGGCTAAATTCGGTTAAATTAAGCGTTTAAACATGATTTAACCGAAAAATGAGCAAAAAAAAATTTTAAAAATACCCCACAAAACCCCGCTAGATCGAGAAAGTTAAGCCATCCCTGATTGTAACCTTTCGTGATTATGTTAAACAGACGGAAGCCGAGTGGGTGTGCTCGCCCTGTGCTGGTCAGCCATATCTGATGTTACCTTTGAATTTAGACAATTTCCTTTTCAATTTAATTGATTCGGTAGAACCGGAATAACTCGCATAAGTATAGCATAACTAACATTAATAGTACAGATGATTCAGACATTTATCAATTTGTCTCAATATATCATTGACTACTGGAACGAGTCCTAAGGGATGGCCAGACATTAGCACTTTTGATCTCTAGTAAGAGTGGGGAGTGATCTCTAAGAGAGGGATCCACTCTTTCCTAAATTGATTTACTTATCAAACACTGAATTAAAGTTATCTTAATTAAAAGACATCGTCATCAGTGGTTATTCCAATGTTAGATTGAATCACTTCATCAAAACATCATTATATATGAGTTTTTGAGAGCATCGAAAACACTAACTAATAGTTAGACTAATGTAAACGATATTTTATGCGATGGGTATTCTGAGGCAGTGCTGGGATGGGCTCGCGTTAGCCATCCCTGTGTTTGTTTGCAATCTCTGAAATAACAGCCGACGTCTGAATCAAGAAATATTGCTCTCTATCGACGTCTAATGATGTAAAACAGAATATCCAAACACAAAATACACAAACCATTGATTTTATCGTTAGTTTTTGCTCATTAGAAAGCCTTGCGCTTAATGATTGCATTAGAGCTACATTAGAGAACTTAATTGAACTCAAAATTATCATATCGATCATGTTTTACCGCTTTCCGAGACTCTCTCGGTCTTCCAATCATTTCTATCTCGCTATTGGTATTTCACTTTTAATCCGATCTCTTTATCTCCGGAACTCAATGATCGCGGTATTGGGCCTCAGGTACTAAACATTGATTCGAATTTTTAAAATTCCTAAAACTAATTAAATTTTGTTTTGTTTTGCAGTTGGGAAGAGTGGTGACACTCGTCGAGGAGGAAGGGGTGAGTCTTCGACTTCATTCGATTCTGAATTATTGGTTCGATTTAAAGAACTTAATGAGAAATCATTGGATGCCTTATATGCCATATAAAGAGAAATTTGTCGACTTTTTTCTTAAAAACTTTGAGAGTTAGTGACAGACAAAGAGCACTCTTCGAGTGATCCCAAAGACATTAATTTTGGCGACCATTTGATGCCATAATAGGCAAACATTTATAATAATTATTTGTGTTATAGGTTTTGCTCTCAAACTCAAGTGAACTCATTTATCTAATTTATAGCGAGAGTCGGACCCGTCGTGTCCTCCAATGTCAAGGTCACTGAACCCGAGGGATAAATAATTTATGTCCGAAACAGAGGACGGGTTTTCTGCTCTTGATTTTAATTATACTAAAAATGTCAGTCCCTTTGCCATTGCCTGAGAGGCGAATCCCTGTCCTATCCTTTGCTATCCTTTCGCTCTCAACCTTCTTATCTCTTATTTCTATTATTCTTTTCAATTGAATTTTCAATGAACCGCAAAATTGTTGTCAAAATTCCTTTAGCTTTTTCATAGAGTGCTCAACGGCCGCCCCTTTGGGTGTCCGTTCATCTGTAAAATCAAAACGTCTTTTAAATTAAAACCCTTAGACAAGTGATGTCTAATCCAGTGGTAAATTAGAATCGAGTTTCGAGTTTCAAAATAAATGTCAGAAAATGTTTGAAAGCGTTTGTCGATCGGCAAAGAAGGCGAACATTCGCTGACAAAAGAGTGAAAACTGTTTTTAACAGTTTATATATAAACAGAATTTGCGTTCCGATTATTATCTATTCATTTATTCAAACGTATAATTATATTTGATGTGTTTGTGCCACCGCACAGGTGTCCACTTGGGGCCGGGCCTTCCAGTTCACAGACGAGACGTCGACTCTGGCCTACCTGTCAGACCGAGAACAGGCTATTGGCGGTTATACAACAATTATCGCACAATTCCATCCGAGAGATCCCAAAGAAGAGCCGTTTCCAGTCCTGGTATACATCGCACTGCCATGTAATCCACTATTTCTGGGTTCAGCGCCTTTGGAACAAATGGCTAAAGAGATCGCGCACTCGAACGGCATTTGCGGTCCTAATGTCGAGTATTTGGCCAAATTGGCCGCATTTATGAAGATCCATATCCCGAACGAAATGGACGACCATTTGTATCGATTGGAAGATTTAGTCAAAAAAATGTTAGAAAACAACGAAAATCGAATTCTTCTGAAGATCTTTGACGACGCCTTCTTCAGTGAATTCAATGATCAAACCATTATTAAGGCTATGGACCTAAGTCTCAACTCTTTGACACTCGAAGACTCAAATCAGACCTCATTCTCATCGAGTTCTTCGTCGTCCACTTCTGGCGAGTCGTTGGTTGTCGAACAGCCGGCGAAATACTCGGACAGAGTGACGGCCAGAAAGTTGCGGTGCATTAATAAATATTGAGTTTATTTAATCTATTATTTAGATCTAAATTATATCGCGTTTTGCTTCCAAATTATATTTGTTTTAATTTAATTATAGATTTATTTTGATTATTGCTTTTATTGGCTGAGAGTCTGATTGACAGCTCTTCCTATCCTTCCTATCGATTCGATTTCAGTTCCTTCGAGTTGTTTGCAAACTCTTTAATACGACAATCAATGCATTGATTGAAACATTTTTATCAACACTTCAATCAATATTAAAAATTATTTCTTTTTATCTATTTTTCAATTAAATCAATAAAAAGTTATTTTTCAATCGTTAATGACTTCTGGATCTACCCATCGATTGATAGGCAGTGTTGACAACGAGTATCACAATATCGAGCAGTCATTCACACCGCGGGCAGAGGTATATCACCTGTGCTTACATTGCACTGCACTCACACATCAATACAATATCAGTCAATTGAATATGAATTCGCAATGAAATTATAAGTTTGGACACAAGAAGTGCCAAAACGACACAAATTGTGTGTTTTCGATGTGATTGCAACACAAGAAACCATAGAGGGAGGGATGGAAGGGGAGAGAGGGAAGCCATAGAGGGAGAGAGTCTAAGTCAGAGTCTAAGGGATTTTGGAGACATTCAGTGGTTTTAAAGGAAAATTCAAAGCAAAAAGAATAAGTGTTTGGCAGTAATAGTGCTATAGTAGTGCTGTTCCCACGTTTCCCACGGATCGGTGGTTGAGTCCTGAGTCCTGAGTTGTTTCGTTGAGTCCTGGGCTGAGTTCGTTGTGACGTCTGAGCCCATTAGCCATCGCGTGCCGAAACAGGTGAAAGACAAACGTGAGAACGGACTGACTCACTGGCTATACCTCAAGGCTCTGCTGGTTCTTAGCGGCCATCCCTAAGAACAGCTGGAAATAACAAATCAGGCCATATGTTGACTGAGACCCATGTCTTAGACCCATGTCTTAGGCCTCAAGACTTCTTTAAAGACGACGATTCTCTCGATTCATAAGTTTTCGTCAAATCTATTATTTCTTTAATGTATTCACAGTTTTAGGACATAATCTAAATTTGGGCCAAACTCTCGACTCTTGTCTCTCAAACTCGCGATTCGTTATTATCTTAGATTCAATTTAATGTCAGTTTAAGACGTTTTCATTAAAATTCAATTTAATTACTCGTTTCTAAAAAGTTATATTACTTTTATGAGACTCTTATGAAGAGATTGAGGTTTTCGACCAAAACTCTTATCGTTTTATTAATCAATTGTTTAATATCTTTCGGTTTTAATTAATGACAATTTACTTATTTTTATTCAATTATTTCCTTTAATCACGAGTTTGTTCACTAAAATAGCGCTTTTTTAATAACCGGCTCTTAAAATGGGTTAATAATAATAATAATTTTGAATATTTATTAATTCGTTTCTTTAGTTCTTCTTCTGTTCCGAGCGATGAAAGTCTGACACAATTTGAAGCAATAGTTATCTTATTATTTACCGATCAATCAATTTTCAACTTCAAGACGAGCTAAAGATTGAACTTCTATTGTGTAATCACAACGATTAGGTTAATAAAGATATATTTGGATGATATTGAGACACAGAGGGAATCATAGATGAAATCATAGAGGGATAAGAAAATCATTGATCAAATATATTTAGAAAACAAAATCAAATAATTAATCATTTTTACGAATACTAAACAATGGCTTTAATTTTGTTTATGGTTTGACTGAATTCCTATGACTTTTTGTTTGTTAAGTGATTCTTAGTTGCGATTCATTTGGTCTCAGACTCGAAGAAGTGATTCATTTACCACAATTGCTAACCCGATATGTCCGGCACGAGAAGTTCAAAGAGCACCTCAACCGAGAGAATAAGTAACTTAATCTCTAAGAAGTGATTTGAGAGCAAAACCCGTTCCCACAAAACATTTTTAGCCTTTGAAAAGTAAAATAAATTTTGTTGATTAACCGAAAGAAATTAGAATCAGTGAGAATTTGGTCTTTCAATGTGTGTCCACAAAGACGTGAAGACAATATCCTCTCCGGTGTTCGCATGCGATATAATTTAGATCCAAATACAGTGTAGTAAACGCTTCGTAAGACTTGACTTGAATTAAATTATCATTTTATTATTCATTATAATTCCCGGTATTATAATAATACCCATGTTTTCTGTGTTTTCAATGTAACCCATTTTGCAATTTTGGAATTCCTTACAATATTTAAATTAGACATTAAATTCTATTCCATTTCAACGGATAATTAATTTTGTTGTAAAAGTGATATATATTTTAGAAATAACTCCGAAGAGAGGAATCACTCGCTAGAGATGTATCGTTCGGTCGAACGGCTCTCAGGGTATCGACAAAAGACTAAAATGCATCGAATAATACATTAAATGAGCGAAAGATAGCGAACGAAAGCAATTGTTGTTATATTACATAATGAAAACTGAAGTCACAATCGAGTGATTCCGAAATTACCATCTCTTGAGTGGTTTAGTGAGCATTAGTCTCGGCCAAAGTCAAGGCTAAGCTTTTTTTCGGTTAATTCTCTGTTGTTTTGTTCGTAGGCTTCGAATGGCTGTCTCTCAGACTCGATATCGAACTTAACCTTAAGTATTGTTCGACTTTTGTTCGGATCAGATCATTGTTATTGAGTGCTGAGGCAGTGGTTGGTCTGCCTATCGGTCTCTCCGCCAGTGCTCTAATAGGAGCGCACCTGTTGTTCCGTCCAATACATTGAAACACAACTAATTCAATAATCAAGTCTGAGATCAACAGATATTCTGTTCACTGAACTGAATATTACGTCGACTTTAATGCGAAGATTTTGTTTTGTATTCACTCCTAAATTATTATTCATACAAATGATTAATTAACGGACTATTAATTAAATCTTTAACGACAACTGACACGAAATCGGACTTTAATTCTGTTTCTAATAACAGATTTTCAGTTAATTATCTAACTCTAAGAGAGTTTATTGTTCTCTAGTTTGTAATCCTTTGGTCTTCAAATGCAAAACATATGGTCAGTAAAAGTCTTTAAAGTTTAAAAGTCTTTATTTGCTGTCAATGTTGTCAATAGTGGGAACTTTTTGGGGGAATATTGAGTTTTACGTCTTATGAAATCCATTGATCGCTCTGAGAGTCGGACTCGGCTTCCGGTTGGCTGTGCTTTGAGAGAAAGGCACTGACTCTGAGGGCTCGGAGTTTAGTGTCTTTGCACAGACACTGCGTTTCCTCTGTTCCTCCGATCCATTTCCCACCGGAAAAAAATATTGTTTTATCAAAAAACAAATCCACTTTTCTTGAGATGAACTAAGTATTTATGCGATTATATAATTATAATAACGATTATATGTATGAAAGTATAAAAGTAAAGATCATTTTATATATGGTTTCCCATCGTATTTCATATTTTAATTAATATAACTTTTGTCTAATTATATCTTTGACCGAATAATTACTTTTTCCCAGAATTCTATTGATTTTAATTAATTCTTATGCCTATTGAAGACATAAAAAGTCATAAATTAATTAATAGTATTAATAGTGTTTGCGTTCGAAAGTAAACCATAACTTATTTAATTAAAGACTCATTCATTGCCTTTATTACAGCATTCGATCACTTTTTATAACTTATATTTCCATAAATTCTAATTTTTATTTTTTAATTTATTTTAATTCAAAACTAAATTCTTATCGCTTTTTATAATCTCTTTGTTTAGAACTAAAACTTTAGATCAAGTTTTCGATCAAATTATGAGATAAAGTCCAGACTATATTCATTCAAAACAATATTTTATGTCTAATTAATATTCGGTAATAAATAATAAATTTATTAAAACTTTAAAATCTATCGTAAATTAAATGGTTTAGAATTTTATAACCACTAGAATAGCAAAACCCTCGACCAAAACGAGAACTTCAAATATTCTCCTTTAAAATCCATACCTATTAACAAAACGATTTTGTGATTTCAAAGCCTTGTTATTCACCTATATATTGATGTAAATAACTAATTAGAATAAGACCTAGATCAGTAACAAATGGCAAATTGAGAAACTCAAGTCAAGTCAGTAGAGCTCTGATAAACTTTTAGAACCGATTCATTGCCTCTAATGGTGTGATGAATGCCATCAAACGGACGAATCGCGAAACAAATGACACATAATTGACGTAAACGTATTGAAGGGGACAGAGAGGGGACTGCCGTCAAAGGAGACGTCGATCAGAGCCCAGACAGCTATTACCGTAAACTACAGTCAAACTTATATATTGGGAATCAATAACTATTGATTAGGTTTTGATTGAATCCATTCGTGGGTTTAATGTTTGAACGCAAACAAAATTAAAGATTTAAACAAATAATTGATTTAGAATTTGCAGTCAAATGAAGACAGAGTTGAGTTTTATCATCACAACTGGTTTAGACTGCAATTTAGTTGCTAGAAATCATTTTCCTGGTGTTTTCCGCAATTGATTCAACCTATACAATCAATTGGAAAGGTCAATTATCAAATTGAATCTAGAATTTGACGAGAAATGAGTTGAAAAGTTGTTAATAACATATATTATTTGAATAGTTTGTGTCCCTATAGTTGTCATCCAGGGATCGCTATATCGTTAGATCCCTCTCCAGACCCACACTTCAGCCATCTTTTTATGAGTCGATACAACAAAACAATAAATCCGTCAAAAAGTGGTTCAAAACATATTCAGAGCTGAATTCAGTGGAAAAGTTACGGTAAGTATCGTTAAATCATCGGTCGAGTGGTCGGGCGGTCGATATGTTGGAGGAGAGCACCGGTAACTTCAGTGCCACCCGTAATGTCTACGATTGGTAAGTCTTATGCCAGATATACATCTTCTCAGCCGATATCCTCACCGGTCAGGTATCAGACGGCAACTCATGTGATCCTCAATATCATGATTAAGAACCTGAAGGAAAGCGATGTCAAAGTGAAGCTCATCGACGAGACATTGGACGTGACCTGCAGTCTCGCCGACGGCAATGAATTTAAACTTCATTTCAATCTTTTCAAAAGCATTTACGTATCGGAAAGCAATTGGACGGTCAGTCCCTCCAAATTGGAGGTCAAACTAAAGAAAACCGATCGCAAGAGATGGCAGAGTTTGGAAGTATTGCCGGACAAGTCTGGCAAACGGCCGCTCAGTTTCATCGGTTTCGTTCAGCAAAACGCCACTAAAAAGGCGAATACGACTATCACTCGGGTGAACACCAGTCTGTGTGATGACAGTACGGCCTCTCCCTTCTCGCCGAAGTATGATTGGCATCAAACACAACAAAATGTTATTATTTCAATACATATCCCGAATTTGACCGAAAATGACGTAACAGTTGAGTTCACCGAAAACACGCTGATGTGGTCGTGTCGGGTGGACTCGGAGACCACTTATAACGTTAAACTTAACCTCTTTAAGCCAATCTCAGTGGAACAATGTCTATGGAAGTTAACCGTTTCCAAGTTGGAGATCACTCTTCGCAAGAGAGACGCCGGTCGTTGGTCTAACTTAGAGGCCGTCCATCAGACTATTAAGAGCACTAATTTGCCTCACCTTAAGACAACATTCATCAGTGAGGCCTCACCCGAGGCCGGCAGTTCGGGTATCGATCATAACATAGAACTGATTGATAACAACGGAGACGTTTGCAGTGATCCTAACAATAAGACATTTAACTACACTTTAGTCAGTTTAGAGCCGACGGATATCCTCGAAGACGATAACAATTGCGTTGACATCAAGAATGACAAAGTTCTCCAGAACCTGTACAAGAATGTAACGGAATTTAAAGAACGAGAGGAAAAGGACGGACAAGTGGAGGACATCTTCAGAGAGATCTATGAGAAGGGCGGCGAAGAAGTTCGTCGCGCAGTCAACAAGAAAATCACCGAAAGCAGTGGTCAGACTTTGGAGGAGTCCAAAGACATGAAGTCTGAAGACTTGGACCACACGGAAGCCAAACCCCCAATCGATTTGTCGGACGATGTCTGTCAACCGTCGACAACCTTAGAAGAGCCTAACGTCTGACCCGAAGACCAGAAACCTCTTGGTTTACAATTTTTATCTCTTTTTCTAATCATTTATTATATAATTTCAATCAATGTTTTATCGAAAACAATATTTTATTACAAATGGATTGTAATTTAATTCAATTGAACTTAAATTAATTATGCGTTCAATTCATTTAAATGTCTATAATTGCCAACACTTTTAATAATTGTTTCTTCAATTCATTGCAAACATTAATATAATTGCAAAATATATATAAAGTTTTCGATTCAAACAATGGTCTCAATT
>JAQGAJ010000691.1:0-13222 GCA_034689365.1 Liebstadia similis
CAATCAATAATTCAGGTATTCTTGAAATGAGTCTTATATTTAAGGTCGTAAACGATTTACTGGATTCTCGTCCTAACTCTCGGTATTCAAAGACCTGCCGCATACCAGACGTGCCAAAGAGTGCCAAACAGTTTGTTTTCAATCAAACCACTATTTGACTAACAATGGATTCGCAATTATTAACAGCAAAATAATTAATAAAACATTTAAACGATTTTTATATGCAAATAGAAATTCAAACAAATTATTTGCCAAACAGTGAGTGTCTGTTATATTACCGAAAAAATGTTTTTGTTTTTGTTTAGAAGTAGTAAAAAAATTGTTTTAATAATCCGCGAGGCGTTTATCATAAAAAATAAATTTAATAATTAAATAGTTTTTGTTTTAAAATTTAATTTGAGTTACTTTTAAATTATTAATTAGTTTCTATGGATTTAATTTATTGCAAGTTCATTGTGTGCACAGAAAAGGCTTTAGAAATCTAAAGAACGCACTAATGATTACTAAATTAGTTTATAAATTCATATTATTATTGAAATTATTTTATAATTAAAAACAGAAGAAATAATCACAAAAAACAGACCGAATGTCGAGAAAAAAGTCAATTAAAAATTGCTTTTAATTCAAATGTAAAATTACTTTCTCTTTGAGTGAAAATTCAATTTCGAAATTGATTTTTATTTTTCATTCAGACTTTTATTTTTCTTTGATTATTAGTAATTTTCATTTGGAATTAATTGCTGATAAAATACCTTTTCATTTGTGTTTATCCCCCAAAAGAATGATTAATAATATTCGAGTCACAGATTTATTGATTGCGATATTTGTCAAACGATTTCATATGTATTTGAAATGCAATTTCAATCTACTCTCGGAATGACTGAACGTTTCTCTGTTTTTGTTATTTGTTTTTAAAAAATATTTCCCATATTTTAAATCCATTTCGGATCTCATATTACAACTCATACTTATCTCCCGAAGTGATGTCCGACCAGAAAACCAACAAAAAGAAGAAGTTATTTGAGTTTTGCGATACATTCCGACTCACAATAGGAATGACAGCAATAAAATTGAAATAAGAATAATATTAAAATAGTTTTTTAGTTCAATAGATAATAGTGTTGTCGATGTTGTGCCGGTGTTTGGCTCTTCTCATGTGAAGCCCTATTATATTGACTAAAATGAAAAAGTTTTGCCCCAATCATATGATCGAAACGCAAAACACAGACTTAACTGAAGCAGAAAAACAATTAAACCATTGATTCTCAATATATGTAAGAATTTTTGGTTACGTTTGCGTTACGTCTGTTAATAACTCTTTCGATACGATCTCTAATAAAATCCGATTAAAAGACTTTAAAAGAGAAAAATCTTTAAAAATATGTGACTCTATTGAGAAATACACTAAACTCTTAACGAAATAATTGTCATACTTTTAAACTGAAGGCCAGAGTATGTGATCGGTCGGTGTGTCCGCCACTGACTGCCATAGCATTCACTCATATTTTCCTCTATTTATTATTCAACATCTGTTCAGAGCCTCTCTTAAACTCGTCTTCTGATTGGTTGCCGGCGTCTCTCAACGCTTGTATGTCACTACTAGTGAGAATTTACCTCTTGATGCAAATATTTCCTCTATATCTGGCCCATGGTTACTATTTTAGGTGGGAAAATGAATTGATCCTGTGCACCTTGCCAAGTTGAGTGAATGTGTGTGAAGTGCGCAGGGAAGTATGGCCTGGTTGAATTATAATTGGTGGAAAGATGGTCTAGACACGTTAACTTCTCCCAAGCTGATCGGTACAGCTGTTTCCCGCCCACCAGCTGACTGACAAGACTTGTCTCACACTAGCGCTCACTCTAATGGTTGTGTCGGTTGTATTGGAGTAGCGCTCAGTTGTGTTGGCTTTGCGTATAACGAGTGCGCCATTTATTGAGTGCTCAACACTGAAGACAAACACAGGATTTGTGCGAAAAACTGCGCCAATAATACATAATATTGTACTTCAAGTAATCGCTATTAACCGCCGTTTTTTTGACCCATCATTGTGTCCGCACACCAACCGATGTAGTGATGTCTGTCCGACCGGTCAGTCCGAAGAGT
Source organism: Liebstadia similis (assembly GCA_034689365.1). Taxonomy (NCBI): domain Eukaryota; kingdom Metazoa; phylum Arthropoda; class Arachnida; order Sarcoptiformes; family Liebstadiidae; genus Liebstadia; species Liebstadia similis. Next base: position 2,105 of record JAQGAJ010000691.1, read on the forward strand.
CAGTTAGAACAGGAGAAACGGATCCGTCGAGAGATCGCCAATTCTAATGAGAGGCGACGGATGCAAAGCATTAACGCCGGCTTCCAGTCGTTGAGAACTCTTCTGCCCCATCACGACGGAGAGAAACTGAGCAAGGTATGTTCAAATAGTGATCACCTAGTCTATATTCCATGATAACACTAGTCTCGGCTAAGGTATAGCTAAACGTACTTTATTTGTCTAATGTTAAGCCTATGGAAGGGATGCATAAGAGTGCAGCTGATTGGTAGCCATATGTGATTCCCATAACAAAACACTATAGACTTCTATGGGCTCTGCTTTGCCGCCACTCCACTAGACTTGGAGAGACTCACCGGCAGAGCGCAACACAGCTCTCCCTCCATCTCTCTCTCCCAATGTTAGTCTCTCTCTCTCTCTCTCTCTCTCTACCCAAAGCACTTGACAGCGGCCAACCTCTCTATAACTTGTCGGACCAGTCCCTCTGCACTTGGCCTCAGAGAATCAATAAGATTTGATTTGCCAATCATTCTGACCCCTTATGACCCGATGTCATACCAAATGTCGGAATTTTATTATTATTTTTCTCTGGAATTTAATTCCAAGTATTTGTCGTTGAATTGAAACGAAGACAAACATAGAAAGCATTTAAAGCATAATTAGTTTGACTTCTAATTGAAATGTCTGTCCATTGATTCCATTGATTCCGTCCATACATAGGCCGCTATATTACAACACACCGCAGATTATATCTACCAATTAGAACAGGAAAAGACCCGACTCTTAGCTCAAAATTGTCAGTTGAAACGACTGGTCAACAGTCAGATGGGACCCGACAGCGACGTCTCCAGTGATAACTCACCACTTCATAAGAGAATCAAATTAGAGAAGAATGGCGTCGACTCTTGCGAATCATCCGATGAGGTCTGCTGTCGCAGTCCTAAGTCAAGCACTGGACCAGTTGTCGAGACCAGCGAAGATGACCTCAGACGGGAAATGGTCGAACTCAGGCTTCAGTTGGACAGAGAGAGGCGCTTAAGAATGACTTTAGAGGAACAGACCCGAGCACTAGAGACCCAACTCTATCCCGAAAAGATCCGAGAGATAGCCCAAGGCGTTCATTACCAGTACAGACCAATTGTAAGCCATTCGTACCCCTATTGTCATCCATTGTACTAATGTTTGCCACTATCACAGAAGTGTAATGACCTGTCGAACAGTTCTCATGAGCTGACAGAATCCGAATTGGCCTCCGATGAGGTGATCGGCGAAACAGTCGAAATCGAAACCAACAGTTGTCCGGCCAGTCCTCAGATGTGTACGACAACGAAGGTCTTCACCGCTCCGGTCAATACATCGACGAATGTAAAGTCCGATGCAATCAGTGGTCAGGAGTTTCAACCACAAGACCTCTCGGCTAAGACGGGCAACACATCCCCTAAGAAGCCTAAAAATAGTGCTCAACCGGCGGCCATCGCTCTGCCAATCGATGTGCCGTTCATCGCCACAGAGACACCATCGACAGCAACAGACAGTGCCGTCACCGTCGAGATCATCGAATCTGGAACCGGCTCTTATGGCAGTACTTCCAGACAAAACTTGGACACAATAGTTGAAGCGATCAGACATCTGGAGGGCGACCATCTCTTCAGAGACGATGACAGCGCTTCTGTTGTCGTAAAGCAGGAGTTGGAAGAGAAGGCTTCGACGAACGCCGCTCTTTCGCCGGCTCTCCGGACAGTATTGACGATGAGTCCCGAACAGTTCGGCGCCATTCGCCATCAGGTTATCCAATTGCAGAGACCGAACGTGATTGTGGCCAATCACGCCTAACCCGCGGCCGACCCGACCCGAGAGGTTTTCATCGAAACAGTAAGAGTTTGTGAAAACCTTTATATTTGGGACATATGTTTGAGGTCTCTGTCTGTGAGGGCTCGGCGTTTGTCTACACATATATTATTATACATTAATCGTAAGGTCGAAGACATTAATCACTTATAGCTTTAATCCAAACAAATTTTGTGTGTTTTGTAACACTTTTTGTTGTATTGATTGTAAAATATTTTTTAAGGAATTATTCTTCACTATTGAGACCATCAATACATTAATCTCTTAGTTTAATGTTGACTATGAGCCGGGTTTTAAATTCCATACAATAATGATCATCACAACCATTATTATTATTATTTCATTAAATTTGTTATTCAAACAGTTTTCTCTCGGTTGAGGCGAAAACTTTAAAAAAGGCGATAATTTACTGACAAATACACAAAACGTTGGGAAACTTAGTTCCAGACAAACACTTCTGACAATTCAATTGAAGTAATGGTTCCTTTGCATTGCATTTCATTTCATTTATCGTTCATTTTATTTCATTTTAACATTAATTTCTTTGTATTATATATAATCCATAATTAAATAACAGAATTTAAGTTTAGTTTTAACTTTCGATTAATCGAATCCACGGATGAGATGAGCGAAGAAAAGACATTATATATTGTAATATATATCAAAATAAATGCATTTTTTGACTACAATTGAAGCGTTAATTATTATACCATTTCTTTTACACCAAAACCAAGAGTTAGGAAACAGTTATATCGATAGTTGATTAGACATAAATTGAATAAAGACTAGGAGTAAAACAATTATTACGATTAGACCACATAATAAACAAGAAAACAATTTTTGAAAATTTATTTTCAAACAGAACGAGAGAAAACAAAAACAAGAATTCATTTTTTGCAATATATTTAAGACACGATTCGCTTAAGAATTGGATTTTGAATAATGGTTTTGAATGATATTATTATTAATAATAATATGCTTTCGAAAAAAATATGCGGAAAATTGGTTTTTAGTCTGCAATTTGTACTTTTAAAATATGATAAACACGATAACAATTGGTTAATGATTGCCTATATATTTGACAATTGAATATATATTCTCTAAATGTATGTATGAGTGAAATGGAAAATATAATTCTCTGATTAATCGAAATTGAGTTTCGATAATAAGCGAAGAAATACTAAAAATTCTATTAAATCTATTATTATATTAACTAATATTCTAAAGACCTTAAGAACCTGTTATTACTTATCAGTGTATATAAAACATCCCAAGAATTATATATTTGTCTCATTAATTGTCACTAATGTTAGTATTCATTAATTATTATAATTATTATTCATTTTTTGCAAATTTTACACATTTATTGTAGTTTACACTCTCGAGGATGAGTTGTTTTTTCTCTTGTTTTCCTATATTTTTCCATTATTTACATATTCTATGTCTGATTCAAGAATTTGAAGAATTTTAATGAAAAGTTTTGTCTGTTTTTTGATTCTCTGCTGACCTAAAAATACCTGAGAATTGAATTATTGAATTGTTTTCGACTGACTTATCACTTATTATTGTCTCAATTACTATATATTCGTTGGATTTTTATTATTATTTGTATTTTAATTGTAATTTTGATTATGAATCCGACATTCAGTGCAGAGAACACTCTCTTTAGACATATCTTTAATATCAATCTTTAATGTGATTTTGATTCGTGTGTTCAGAAAAAGGACTCCTTTTTACTAAATATTACCGAAGAATATAAATAATGATTTGATTTAATTGAATATTATTTTATAGATTTATTTGATGTGATTTCCTAACCGTTTAAACAAATGATTTGTCAATTACTTTAAGACTAATTACTTTTACGTCCGATTTGAATGTCGAGCGAAGTGTCAAATGATGTCTCAAATTAAAGGCATGTCTTTAATAGCAGTCAAAGTGAGTGTTAGTTATGCAAAACCTCTCGAAAGCAATTGATTGCTTATATTTTTGTACTTCGAAACACTAATTAACTCTCAATAAGTATGCAATACTTGTCTCGCATTGGATTACGAGATAACTATGCGATTAAATTCTTAGTGAAAATCTATAGACTATAGCCGTCGACCAATGATTTGCCCAATGGTTCGGCAATCAGTCGATAATCAGATACTTATTTTTATGTCAGACTTTACTTTCTTTAGTCATCACTTCTCCGCTCAAAAGACAAGACAAATGATTGCAACTCTCATACGAAGAAAATATCTAAATATTCTTTATTTATAGATAAAATTGTAGGTAAAGGTAGAGACAAATATATACCAATCTTTGAATCGCTGACACAATTAGCCGACTCTCGACCTCCGAATTCACTTAATTTGAGTCATCATTTGCCAGAAGACTATTAAACAGAGAAAAACAAATTGAATATAAGTAATAGAAAATTGTTTTGAATCTGTCGTAAATGTAATTCAAGAACTTTACGGTTACTTTAATTTATCGCTATTATTGTATAATTTTGTTTTACTCCAAGTTATGGACGATTTCTGTATATTATATAACAATAAAATTAGAAACAATGATATAAATTGAAACGAAATGACTGTTCCATTAGTCTTGTGTTAAGCCAATTAGGGGTCGAACCCCAACCCCTACCCCAACCCCCGTCTAACTAATAACCCGAGTATTGGGAGAAAGAATAACATTTAACTCGAGATTTTAAATAACTCTCAGTCTATCTCTAAATCTCTGTTTCTCAACCCATTGTTAGACAAAATTGTATTCATTTTATGTCTAAATCTTTATTATTTTTTCCAGAGTTCTATAGATTTTGTTATTTATTTCTACAAATAAAATAAGAAATTAATGTAATGTCGAGTAAACTAAACTGAAATTTGTTGTACAGAACTTGGTATCAATAAAATTGTATTCTATCTAAAGAATTATATTTGTTTTGATTATTGAATTAAATGCAATCGCTTTGTGCGTCCATTAAATGTCAATTAGAGTCGATTCGGTCTTTGAGTCTGTCTTTGAATCGGTCTTTCAGTCCTTCAGATATTAAAACAATTCATGGCTTTTGAATAAATTGATTGAATATAGAAATAGAAAAACTTTTTCTTTTCTATTTCCTAATCGACTCCCTCTTTGAATAAATAAGGAATAAAAACGAAAACAAAATACAAATTCAATTATAATTTGTTTGTCGTAATTGTATTTAATTTCTTCGTCGCTCTAATAATTGTCTTCAGTATTGGACACAAGACTTGACTCAAGACTTCTTCGCAACAAATAATTATAAACATATGACTACTTTTTAAATGTCATAATGTGTTGTCTCTCAGGGAAGAGAATATAAATACAAATAAATCAATAAATAGAATAATATTATGGAAATTAATTCTGAATTAGTCTATGAATAGTATCGTCCGATTCATGTGATTCCTAACCTATTCCTATCCCTGGGTCGCAAATCGAGCCCTTGTTTTCAATCAATAGCAGAGAACTATATTCTAATTAAATATATTTATGTTTTAATATAATAATTGTGTGTCGAATAGGATTGAGTCTGTGCTCACCCGTCGATAGCAAACAAACTTCAATCGAAGGCTAATCTGATTTGTCTGACAAAAGGCTCGCAATCGTTGATGAATGCGATGAATGACACGTTTGTCTCGGTTTGTCTGATCTATCGGTAGGACTGATGTAAAGGTAAAACTATCGCAAAGTATATCTGTTTTTGAACTAAATTTATTGCAAAACATAACGTCATTTCGAGAGACGAATGGCTTTCAATCGCAAAGAGACTAAAAAATATTTAATCATTCATTGATTCATTTGAAGGAATCGTATGAATCGAGTGATAAAAAGTCGGAATCAATACTGAAAATACTCGAAACCAATGCGGCGTCGGATGTGATGACAGTGGCGGAGACGAGGATCCGATCAATTACACAATCATTTGATATCAAGTGAAATGTTAGCCAAACAATAGTTGTTATCATTCCAGGTATTTCTAAAATAGAGTTGAGATTAGGGTCGAGTCGTGCCTTCCCTGTGCTCTGCCTATCCTTTTTGTCTATCCTGTGCTCTGCCATTGTTACCATTGCAACCCCGATCAGCGATCAGAGTCCTCACATCCCCGGTGTCGACACCGGCGCCACATAATTACATGGCATTCAATTGCTCGCACTCTTTGGAGTCAAATGATATGATTTAAATGAAATTATATTTATGTAGTGCTAAACACTCGTTATTATCATTCCATAGTTGATCCCATAGTACCAAATACTTGTTCCCATAGTTGACTTGTTGTCTCGTTTAATCAGCTGATACGCCCATTCACTTGCTATCAGTGCCAGACTTGAGTTGTGCAACAGAACCCATACAAATACCAGTCCACACACCAGTCCTCACACCAACACTCATACCATTGCTATTTACGACTCCCAAAGAATTTTATTGAACACTGAATTAGTGGTGATATTAGTCTCCAATTCATTGCAATTCATTCATCGCATTATTTGATAACAAATATTGAAATATATATTAAAATAATAATAATAATAATAATAAAGAGAGCTATCGTTTGAACTAATCATTAGCTAACTGTTGGCTTAGGGGACAGACCTGACAGCAGACCCTGTGCTCTGCCGTCATATAATTTCGGTTATCGTCAGTTCCGACCAATGAATCGCTGGTTTCACTCAATAAAGTTTGTCTAAAAATATACTGAAATTTATGAATCGAAATGTTTTATACACTCTTTTGAAACTAAGTTTTTATATCAGAATAAATCATAAATTCGTCTGATTATAGCTGTTGTCAGACAATCGCAACCAATCGTAGGTTTTCAGAGAAATAAAGCATAAAAAGAGATAAACAGAAGCCTTAGAAAGGAAATAATTAAAGTAATGGTAATCTAATTAATTAGAAGAGAGGGAGAGATCGGGAGAGAGAGAGAGAGAGAGACTCAGAGAGACTGCGGTTAGTGTTGGCTAACAAACCAATAATATTGAGGTCTGGCGTATAATAAAATGTTAAATTAGAAAATTAAAAGAAAGAAAATGATTCTAACATTTAAGTTGTATTTGCATTGAATGACATTTACTATCAGTTGTTCTCCATTTAGTCAGAGATTCGGTTTCAGAATTTGCAGTCACAGTCAGTTGTGTTGGAATCCAGTGTTGGATCTCTGGTCTACTCGTCTCTAGTCATAAATGATTGGCACAAATCCAAAACATTTAGTGTCTGATCATTTAGTATAGCCGTAGTAAAGCTGTCGCCACAACGAGATTAGTGTCGAACCAAATGTCGATATATTTGATCACTTTTTACATCGACCTTATTGTTAGTCAAAAAATGTTTTGAATGGAATTTTTTTCCTAATAGTTATCACATTTAACACACCTTTTAGTACACCTTTGAGTACAGGTTTTGACACTAATTTGCATTTCTCACAAATACTATCATCGAATCCATTAATTTACTATTTTCTTGAGACCAGAGGCGGAAAAGCGGCAAACATTTAGTCGAAAGGTCCCGAAATAGCTGGGAGTTATTGGTCTGACGAGCAACAAGTTTTCGCCTGATCTCAGCGCTAATCGAAATTCATCCGAATTCGGTCGTTACTCCTCTTTTGCCTCGAAGTCACAAATACTAAACCAATATATACTATATCTTCGAATAGAATGCCATTTCTCTGAGAGCGCACCCATTTATGACATCCCGAGAACTGTTTGAGTCCTCACAAGAATTCCCTATTAAACTAGTTTAGACTCAAAGCCTCCGATCGGCCGCTCATCTGATCCTTCGTTCGCTAATTCCAGAAAAGTTTGTGACTATATCTCAGCTGAAGTCGACTTTTTATAGCCGGTTCTCAATCACTACCAACGCTCTACCCATACATTCCTCAGATGCGGGGAAATAATTTTTAATTGGATTTACTTTTGGATTACTTTTAATATTTATTGCTATGAAATCTGAGAGAAAAATCAAATTAATTAAGTTATAGTTTGACAAAAAACGCCTCAACTCCTCAACAAATTCGTCGGATTCCCGATGTCATCAAATATTAGTTCACAATCTCTCTCTTTGACTGAAAGCCAGACCAGTCCTCAGTCAGAGCTGAGCCGAACTAGAAATTCAATATTACATAATAATTGTTAGTCTAATCGAGACTGCGATCAGACGTTTCGCTAAATTCTATATAAAACGGGTTGAACTTTAAAAAAAATGCTTTAATACTGGTTTTTGTCTGTCTATGTCTGCTATCACTCGGTCTCACAAAGCGTGGCCTTCAATGCCCGGGGAGAGAGAGCGGAGGGAGAGAGCACTGAGAGAGCCGAGAGAGCGCTGCAAATGTAACTCTTTTTCATTGAATTCGAGCACTACTTCGCTATAAATACAATTTTGTACTCGTTTTCGCTATTTTTCTCCTCAAAGAGCAATAGCCAGACATATCTGAGAACCGGCTCAGACATGACATTGGACTGCATTTAGGATTGTTTTTCTTCAATCAGGTCTCATCCAAAACAAAGACCCTAACAATTGAGCTGAAGATTGTGTGCACAAAGAGTTGTGTTTAATGAGCGGAAAGACTGTGCCGTAGACTGAGTCGAGTGACGGTTGTGCTCGACATGAGTGTAGATTAATGGCCGACTAATTGACAAATTTGAAGAAAATTAATTAAATCGATGATTAAATCATTTGATAGACCGAAGAACGGGTGCAGACGTTCCGGCTATGACTGGTTAGACAAGTCTTGTCTTGGCTATGGTTAGGCTATGTTTAAGCACTCTTTTAGTAATTATTTTAGACTAATTTGGTTTATTCTAAACTTGTTTTGAGCCATAATTGTCTGCATTTGTTGTCATTCATGTAATTCTGTATTAGAATAAGTGCTATATTAGACTGAATTAGAGCCGATTCTGCAGTCAGTCTGCCGTAACCATAGAGACCAGAGCGCGGTCTCCGAGGTTGGCATAGATTGCCTCAACTGGTAAGCAATCGATCGGTTCAGACATTTAATGATTCACTCCTCTCGAGCGCAAACACACAACTGTTCCCCAGACTGGAGGCCAACCCTTTTTTAAATGTCAGTCGAGTTCACTCTATTTTTTACGCATTCTGTTCAACGCATCCATTGATCGAAAGACTATTTCAGACCATTTCTCGCGCCATTGAATGCAAAGTATTTACCACTAAATTAGTGAAAAGCATTTTGTGGCCGAACACACATCGGGTCAGACATAGGATATGAATGACATGATTGCCGGCAACCGATCCACTGATCAGTGGTCGCAATGCATACTGCAATCAAGTGATAGCACCGGAGAAGTGCTCTGCAGTTGAGTGGGAATGGAGTTGAGTTGAGAGGAGTGGAGTCGAGTTGTGGTGCCATTACTTATTGATCACAAAAGTTGAGCATAAGTTTAGTCTAACCATTATTAACAGTGATATTCGATGTAAGACCTGCTCTCTTGAGCTCACTTCTGCTCTCTTCAGTTGTCTCGCCATTCCTACCATCTCTCTCTCTCTCCCCTCCCTCTCCTCACCGGTTCACTTGTCATACAAATGTCGAGAGTTCTCAGCGTTTTATTTGTTTAATAATTTGATTGATTGTAAACCAAATTAGAAAATGAATTCATTTTCGGCCAAACACTCGACGTCTCGACTCTGAGCCACTAATTCCCTGTTTATTCACAATTACAGCGAATCTTAATTTAAATATTTTCATGCCTTCAAAGCCAATAGACTTCCTGTTGTGAAACATAAACGAGATTTGAGTCAATTATTTAGAGATTGCCAAAAGTTTTTCCTATCATTTTCCGAGTACTACAGACCCGACCCGTCCTTATGACTAATCCAATGACTGGTTCCCCAAATATTTGAATTATTCCCTCAAATAGTGGCTCTGATTCAACACCGAGTCCTCACTTAAGGGCAAACTCTATACCAGAGCTCGTATTGAAGTAATGATTGCGAAAGCGTTTCTGAAAAAACTTATGAATGAAAAAAACGAAACTCTTTTGTGTTTTCCTCCGTTTTCTCTTCTTCTGAGAGAAACTTCCGCTTAAGAAATGAGAACCAATCGCGAGATGATTGTAGAGGAAGAGGGAAACGACGGTTAGCCCAGAGTAAGGCCAGTGTTAGTCCAGTGTTGCGTTCGTTCCTCTTCTAAATTATATGTGAGGGACAGGTGGCCCGAAACAGATGACGAGGACAGACCTGCACTGCAGACCTGACAGACCTTCACAACAGTTGTAGCTCTGAATCAAATGTTTTATTGGATCGACAGCTGAGTCGAACAGAGTTTGGATAAAGTGTTTGAAACACTGTTAGGCTTTACATAAATTCATATGAAGGTCACTGTATTGACAGCACCTGGTCTTCGATTGAGAGACAACCAAACAGTTGCCGTAAGACTCTTACCTCACCGTCACTTACCTGAAGACAAGTTATGTGTCGGTTATATTCCGTTCATAACTAACAAGAGATAATCAAACTCTAAAAGGTGTGAAGTATTGTCGGCATTACGTCATATACACTAACAATCTGTTAGTCCTTTGGACAAAAGGACCCAAAGAATCCAAAAAATGTCTTTTGTTGTGAACAAAGCGTTTAATATTAAAGCGAAAGTCTATGCAAAAACACTTTTAAGGTCTTATCGTTTGATTTCAATATTAATATTAATCGAGGAATTCATTCGCAGATTATCTCAAAGTTATTCAACTGAGCGCTGATTCAAATGAGTCGAGAGTTTTGTAGAGAAAATAGGTTTTCAATGATTTTCAACAAAACTGACGGCTTTTACAATGATTTGTGTTCAAAGAATACCTTCCGATATGTTATTAGGAGTCGACACCAATTCTGTTGACTTATGGCCCGCAAAATAGGGAATTATATTCTATTATGTTCTTAATTATCGTTAACAGAAGTTGACGTTAACCGTAAACTTCATGCCATTTGTGATCTCTTGTCTGATATCAATTTCAGGTATAGTACAAGAGGTAAAGCTATTTGAGGTTCAATTCCTGGTTTAGTTGTCCTTCATTTGGGCCCCAAATCATAACACCAGTGCTTCTCGTAATTACACGTTTGTCTCAATTTTCTCACTGATATTGAAATTTATATCTCGTTTTCAATTCTATTCTTAACTTTCTTCGAGCCTTTTCTTAAGCTCTTTTCCGCCCATAAACTGTATTTCCTCTGACTTTTCAAAGAAATATAACCCAAAACCAGAAAACAAATATAATTTAGCGCACAATCACTCAAATGACTGTTCTTTTGGTC
>JAQGAJ010000692.1:0-13213 GCA_034689365.1 Liebstadia similis
GTGATCAGTATATCAGAGATAAATCAAAGTTAACTTTTAGGGAATTCAATCCAATCAGTGATATCCGAATATATTTAATGGATTGCACTAAATATTGAATGAAAGCACTGGAAATATAATTATTAATGATCGAAATGTTATTTATGAGATACCTGGAAATGGCCAGAGGGTTGTCCTCCCAAAGTGATCAACAATGGGATCCTATTTGTCTTCGCTTATGATATATTAGTTCTTAGAAGTTATACAATTGTTTTGACACTTATTATAGTTCATAAAGATTTTTAGTGATGAAGTAAATCATTTATCAAACAAATCAAATATTTGATCGAAAGTATTGTTCATTTTTGATGATTAGGAAAATGGGATCAAAGTTATAGTGAAAGTAAATAAAATCCAATTTAATTAATTTTACAAAAAGAGACTATTATTTCAATTGATTTGATGGAAGTTTGAGTCAAATAATACTTTTGTCCGATAAAACTGATTGAATATTCTTTGAATTTGTTCTAAAACTTGATAAATACAAGACATGGAATAATTTCATTGATGTTTACATTTGTCAAAACAATCGTTTTGTTTTCGTTCAACAGAATTCGAGCAAAGAATATAATCAAAAAGGAAATATCGGAAAATTTATTCAACAAATTATTTGGAAAATAAATCTAAGCGAAGAAGAAAATTGTGATTTCGTTCGTGATATGGATTGCATTAAAGGAAGACTTGAATCAATATATTGCTTGTCTTATCTCATTTGAGACTCTTCTGTAATAGAATTTTGAGTAAACATTAATTGAGTTACCGATCATATACTTAATGATAATCGTGTGATACTTGACTTCACTTCAGACACAATCACAGAAGTGTTTCGCCGCTCAAAGGAATGTATAATCAAATAGAATATTAAATTACATTTCTCTATAACTTTTCATTTTAATGACACTTTAGATAAAGGAATGAATTTAAAGGTTAAATAAAAAGTTGTGATTATTATGTAAATGAGACAACTTTTGAATTAAATGAATGCGAGTTTGCATTAATAAACACCAACTCTAGTGATTCAAAGTATGCAAATCCGAGCCAATCATTCTTCACATCTAATGAGTATCAGATGAATGGCATATCCATCTCCAGACCTATGGCCCGACCCATCGTCAGACCAATCGATGCCACAAATGCCCAAATAATTTGCGAAAAGCTTTTCCATATTTTTCCAATCGATTACAATATTCGGTCATAAAATTCAATTCCGATATCACTCCCAAAACGAATGTTTGCCTCAAAATAGCAATTTGTGAAAAGGATTGAGAGAATTGCATAAAATTCTAGCCATAAATAAACTAAAGCATGAAATTCGTGTCTAAAATATATTCTCTATCTCGAGGTAAATGACGAAACCGAGAGCTCTTTCTATAGGCTATTAAGGATTATATGACTGACGGCTGCAATAAAAGTGGTGAAAGTGATGCCAAACCTTTGGGAAGAGCTCTAAATTGATATCAATTCACTCCTAAAACGTATTGATCAGCAAATTCTATGAAAAGGTGAAAACCTATTCAATAGAATAGCAAAAAACAATTTCAATTAATAAGAAGTTATTTTTATTTTGTTATACATTTTAGAAATAACTAATAAATTATGAGAACTATTAAATAGTTTGCGATAAATGTCAATAACAGTGACATAAATATAATGAATAACGACTTCAGAGTTCTCTTTCAATAGAAAAACACAAATTATTTTAAACGAAAGCATAAAAACGAGCGAAACATTGAAAGCGAGTAAAACTATTTTAGGTTTGAAAATAAGGTATAAAAGGATCGAAAGAAGGAATAATTAAACTTTTAAAGTGTTTATAATTTAGAATAATTTAGTTTTAAATTAATTTCATTTATATTAAGTTATATTCACATCAAATATATATAATATATATATATAGTTATAAACTTATCATTGATTTTATTTCAATTTTATCTGTTTTTGCAAACCTTTGGTTCAAATTTCAAAATTAAAACAAACAAAAACAATAATTATTTACAAAGTTATTAAACAACTGTTCCTTTTTAATAGTTTTGACATCTATTTAATGTCAAATACAATTCATGAATCGATGAATTCATAAATTAAAAGATGAAAAACAATTTGTTTTCACGTTTTTAATGACAAATTGGACTTTAAGTCACATTCGAGTCAATGGGAGCCCCGTTTTGAATGTGCGCTGAATTTACAACCGTTTCGTTGTTTGTCTCCGTCGGAGAGTTCTTCAGTTCATTTGGTTCTTCGACTTTGATCTTCGCTTCGGGAATAGGTTCGGGAATTGGTTCGGCTTTGGGTTCAACGATCTGTTGTTCGGTGTGATTCTCGGCGTCTTTGTTGGACTCTTGTGAGGCTAAGTCGACGACGAGCTTCACCTTCTTCTTGGAAGGAGTGGACGACTCTTCACTGTTGTTGGCGTTGAAGATCTTTCGCTTCACTTTATCGATCTTTTCCTTGTCCTTTACGTCCTTCACGTCTTTGACTTCTTTATGATCTTTGTTTTTCTTATCCGAGACATACATCTTATAACTCCTCTTGTGATCCCTTTTTGACTCTCCGTTCCGGTAATACTGTTTGAGCCTTACGTGCCATGCGATCGATGAAACCGCTGTCAAAACCAATCAAAATAATACTTTAATTATTATAATCAACTAATAATCCATCAAATATTGAGGCAAAGCGTTAATTAAAACATTGGTCTCTAAGTCATTGGTTTGGTTTACAATAGCGATGACATCGTTTGTTGGCTTACAATTCAATTGAATTATGAATTATTTATAACAGAATTTGAATTCATCTGACAATCAGTCGACAAAATGATCGAATGCTTTATAAATTGGTTTCAAATCAATCGATAAAATTCAGTCACAATTTGCGAAACAATATCTCAGAAATAGCTGACATTATATAAATCCTTATTGAAATGATATTCGGGTTATATTTTATTTTATTTAAAGACTCTTTTCTTCGAAAATCTATTGTAATTCTATTCTTCAAGTTATGAAAATTTCAACAAAAAATACATTTTATTCATAACGAAGTAAATTATAAACATTTGAAACGCGATATGAATATAAAGGATAAATGAGAGCAAAAAATGGGTAATTCATTAGAAATGATAAGAATCGGTGAAAACACTAAACCCGGACTAAAATTAGGGATAATTTGGTGCAGATCTGAGTCTCAGAAATGATGACAAAAAATATAATTTAGTAAATATATCATAATTAGTGTCATCGAAACGGATATTAAAGCCAAGGTTAGCACTAATAATAAGAGATTGTTTCCGCAAAAGAATCACTAAATGATGGAAAGGCGGACAGACCTGAAACGGTGCGAAACTGATGAATGATATTTCGGGGCAAAAAGTATATGTCGTTGTCGTGGAGTTGAATGCGAGCGAATCGGACGCCTTCGCGACGAAGTTGATTGAGTTTCGCGTCTTCGACCCAAGTTATACACTGACTGACCGGTGGTTCGTGAAGATCTAACTGAAGCTTTTGTGTCAACTTCTCGAAGTCCGCCGCGTGAAAGGCAACCACGTCTTTGGTCACCCGATTGTGGCACCAATTCTGACCACAATTTACTGCTTTCAAAACACCGACCGCTGCAGTGGTCTGCCTATCAAAGCCTTGGCCGACGTGATCCGCGTGGCATCGGGTTCTAAATAATATCAATACAATTGTCTCATTAGTTAAGGTAAAGATATCTATGACCAGTGACGACATACCTGTCCTCAAACATCATTTCTCGGGGTTCCATCGCTCTTCGTAACTGAAGGCTTCTCAGTTCGCTCTGTTGTCGTTTATGACCACTTTTAGGGGTCTTTGAGCCCAATTCTGCGGTCGGAATCAACTGTTCTCCGGGTCGTATCCAAAGTATGGGCCCATCGTTTGACTCTTCGGGTGTTTCCATACGTACGGCTGACATATGTCCCCACGGCATGACATACTTGAGGAAAGGTGACTGTTCGAGCATAGATATGATCTCAGGGAAATAGCCGCCCACTTCTTCGTGAACGGTTCCCACTAAAGATATTTGATGGAGTGGTCCATATCTGTAGGTCCCGTTGCAGTAGTTCTTATGGACCTGTTATGGTATAAAAACATTTCGTTATTGAATTTAATTATCTTTTCATCGATCGCTTTACAAATGAATTAATGAAAAGCTATTCTTTAGATTCTTATCCATTAAGGAAAAGGTCTTTTGTGAGATCATTACGTTTGCATTGAATACATACTAAATTAGGGCTTAAATATTGATGGAATCAATATAAAAACAAAATAAACTCATAATAAAAGGAAATCGAAGAGCGAACAGAATTAACGAGCTATTGATGTCTGCATTGAGGAAAGAAGTGATCATAAAAACCGAAGTAATGTTTGATTGGATTACCGGAAGAGAAAAAGAAAAAGAAAAGAAAATACAAATTAAATGTGCCGTCAATTAAAGGTCCGGACGTTTGTTAAGTTAAATCAATTAATCGACTCTAAGGGAAATTCATTCAAGTGTTTAATGAATAATGAAAATCGAGAGAATCGACGATAAGATAAATTAGAGCTCGAATTCAATGTCAAAACAAACTTCATTACAAAATAAACTGTTTTAGTATTCATTGCCGCAAATGTTTTGAAACTTTTCAGTTAAATGCCTTTACTTTTTGAAAACGGATATCAAGTGAAAGATTATCCAATAAATTGAGTAAAAGTGTTACATAAAAGAAGACATTTATTGATGTGTTGTTTGATGTCTGGGCTCAGAATTTGTGAACCGATAGAAGTTTTCAAACATTTGTATAAGACATGAATGGAAGTGATAACGAGTTTTCTGATGTTTTTGAGAACACCTTTCGATCGCATAAAAGCCAAAACTAAAAGCAAAATAAAAATAAACTAAAAAATGCAAACCATTATTGTATGCGATATGAAAAGACAATTAGAGTTCAATCCTAGGCTTAAAAGAAATGGCTTCAGAGGGAAACCCACGAAACGACTCACAAAAGAAGTTTCACGACTTGTGAGGCGTTAAATGACATGAATCAAGAAAATTATAAGTTATTCAATGCAAACATATATTTAAGTTTTGAAATATTGTTGACATACGTTATCTCTATAGGACTGGAGTGTCGTCGTCTCAATATCAGAGCCCGAATGGCCTAAAACGCCCGCTTTCACTGTTAGATGGGGTTCGGAGTCGGCGAAGTACTCGAGGAGGTCAGGCAGATAGGAGGCAGCGTTGTGAACGATTGAGATCACATATTTGGCCACATTTGGTGTCTCCTCTCGAAAGCTTTCTTTGAGAAACTCGAGGGCCAACTCATTCTTCTCTTCAACAGTCAAATGCATTATTTCGTCCCAATACAAGTGTAACAGTTTGGCCATTCCGTTCGGGTAGTGCTCCACTCTGTAGTACTTCCCATACTTAAGGTTGAGAAGGTCTGGAGCCGGAAGTGGAAGCCTCGGCGTCAACAGAGATAATGATATCGATGGCGGCAGTGATTGGAGTCGAGACGACAAATACTGATCCATTTTGCACTGAATCCGAACGTTGGACACAGACTTTCGCCGACACTTAGAGCACATAGAGTTGGACACCGGCTTATGATTGGACGTCTGTTTGACCAGTTTTGGCATACAATCACTCGTTTGAGAACTGAGTGTCACAACTGATTTGGAATCACTGCTGACTATAGACATTGTTTCACTGGTCTCGCAATGGCTCTGATTGTGAGACATTTGACTGTCACTCAAATTGTTTTCGGAACAGTTCTGTTGTGAACATGTCTTTTGGTCACTATTGTGGCAATTGTTTGAAGTCTTGCGATCATTGGAATCAGTCTTTGCTTTGGTTAAGTTGTTGTTACTGTCATTACTCAAGACAGGCGTCGGTTCGCACATCAGTTCATTGCCATTCATTTTACAATTAGTAGAGTTGTCTCTCTTAGTCTTCAAGTCTTTTGATTCCAGTTTTTTGCCACTATTGGTATCATTTGATGAGATAATCGATGGTTTCGATGATAAATGATTTGTTTTTCTAATCAACACTTTTTCCTCTTTTGATTGTTTGTCTAATTTGTGTCTTTCATTAATCGGACACATGTTTTGGCCGTTAATTGAGTTCACTCTTTCACTAATACAATGGTTTGTCGACTTCGAGGATGAGTTGTTCACCGTCTGGTCATTAGTTTGTTTAATACCATTACACTTAAGATCAAAGCAATTGTTTTCAACTAAATCTACATTATTTGTCATACAATTGTGGTCACTATCGGAGAGACGGTAAGTGGTCTTCGGGTGTGACAACTGATCCGAACAATTGTTAGGCACACAATTCACTTGATTGGCGTCCAGACCTGCTTCGGGAGATCGAAAGGTCAGTCAAATCATGTCAATGGATGGCCGACAATGACTTACATTCAGTGTCCGATCGTATTGAATGGCAAACGTTTGTTGTCTTCAGTTGATTGCAATTCTTGTCATTCACTTTGAGATCGATATTATTGGCGCTTATATTGGACGCCATTTTTGCAGACAATCGCTGTCAACATATCTCTCGAGCGCACTGTACTCTCGCCAGTCATACATTGGCCTACAATACAGTGCGGATCAATAAGTCTGTACACAAATGTGTGCAAAACAACACTCCTTTCGATTGAAAAGTGAGTCAAAAGAGAAATAACACTAAAAAACAAATTATTCATAGCTTTTAGTACTTTATTAGACATAGAGTTCAACCGACAAATAGATTGATTCAAATCATATCAAATGGCATACAATCGACGCAACAACTGATCGCAACCAATACAGTCGAACCCCGTTTTACCACTTTTGCAAACTTGGGTTCGGCCCTCAGGTCATCGGGATCTGGTCAGTGCCGCTCGGGAAGTGACCAGAACTCCAATTGCCATGCATTCAGAGCTTGAACTCAGATTATCTCGCAATCAATAGACCATTTTGACAAAGTTGGATCAACATATCACCCAAATTGATCCATAAATATAATGAAGACTCTCTTTGGTCTTTGTAATTGGTCTCAACTTCTTATTAATATCCTTTCAGTGTCTCTAATGTCCATCTAATTAACAAAGTTGATTGTCATGACGTCCGATTGCAATTTGGCACAAACAAGATGCTGACCATTGCAACCCCAACTGATCAAGAAGACAATTGATCCCATGATGTATGCTACGTGACCAAGTTAATGAACGCCCGACACCGAGGTCTGACCGTATTGGTCACTGCCTCACAACAATGACGGCTACTATGTGTGTGTGATGTGCGGGAGGGGACAGTCGGGGGACGGCTGTGCAGTCAATGATTGTGCCATAGATTTCAAGGCCAGACCCGTTCATTAATCCTTCGCTCATCCGATGGACTGAAGTCTAGTCCATTGTCTTAGGGTTTGTCTCATATTGTTTGCTAACATTTGATGCGAAGCCGAGGCAATGGCCAGAAGTGTTCGGACAGAGGAAGGCATGCATTGATTCAATAGCGAAGTGAAGATCAATAAGTGATGAAAATAAATGTCTTAACACTAAGGAGTGAGAGGTTAGGGCTTTAGGACAGGACTGGGAGGACAACAATACTATGCTATGAGTAGTGCAATGAGTAGTGAACAGAGAGTAGTCAGCTCTGGGAGAGAGTGGGAGAGCAGAGAGAGTACATCGAGAGAGGGTTGCGCTCACTGTCGCTCTCGTGCGGATCACAACGCACGTGATGTGAGAACAAGTGGTCGGAGCCGTCGGTCGGAAAGACAGTGAACGGAACTATGAATCCAATGGTAAATGTAGTCATAAATGAGTGTTAATTGTGATTACAATGCAATCAAATATCGTATTATTGGCCACACCTTTGAGAGCCTATCAGTGATGGCAATAGCGATGTGATAGAGAGTAGAGTCGGACAACTCTTCCCTATAGGAAAGCACACAACGGGTCAGCTCTGGTAGAGTACTGGCGCACACCTCTAGTGGAAGGGACGGCCATTTCGGTTGAGGTTTTGCCTCACTCTGAGCCTCAACACAACGAAAGCCTCTCTGAGTGTCGGTCTATATAGCGATTGGTCTAACACTGAGCTAACACTGAAAGCATTGAAACACAGCATTGGCTCCGGTTTTGTGTCTATTGTTGCGATTGTAAGCCATTCACAGCACTCATACCAAGTCATAGCCGGCGTGCTATCAATCTCTGATTCGGTTACCGATCGCGTCCATTGACCGCCGACTGACCACTTGGGACACATTCTCTGCATTGGTCACTCTCGGACTCTACTGACACTAAGGTAAGTGATGTCTGGCTCTCAGTCGCACCAAATGTGCTGATCATCTCTTTGCCGACATGTTTGCAGACAATGTCGTCGACGACAACCGCCAACTCTGGTCCGACGCCGTCGAAGAAACTGAAGAAAAGTGAAGACGAGGTCGACAACAACGGAGAGGTTAAGAACAACAACTCTGTGGCCGACCAGTTAGAGGAGGACACCTCCCGTGACTACGACCCCGAGACTCAGAAGACGTTGGAAGAGATCGACGCGACTCAGAATGAAATCGATTCCCTCAACGAAAAGGCTTCCGAAGAGATCCTAAAAGTCGAACAGAAGTACAATAAACTCCGGAAACCATTCTTTGAGAAGAGAAACGAATTAATCGCCAAAATCCCTAACTTTTGGGTCACTGCTGTGAGTATCAGATCCCTGTCCTCTATATGTCTTTGCCTGACGTGACAGTCCTTGTTATGCATATCAACGGCTATTTGTATCTCATTTGTGGCCACTTTTCGGTCTTTTGTCCGATCGATGCCTCCATTAGTCTTAGATCTCATTCAATATAAACCGCTTTAATGTCAGCCCTTTTTGAGTTACACTTAAACCCATTTACAGTAAACTCTTCGGCAAATGTCTTCTTTTGTGACAATATTTGATGTTTTGGTTTAAACACAATTATTAGTTATTTGTTTTGGTTTTTAGTTCAATGTTTATTGAAGTTTATCTAAAAATTTAATTTCAAACATAGATTTACTAAACTCTGATCAGTCGATGATTGACTGTATGTCCCAAAAGCCACAAAATGTTTGCTATTATGTGATGAATGGCTGAAAACGTTTTTCTTATCAATAAGTTATTCATTAATTAATTTAGAAAAACGTAAATTTATTTAAAAATTTATAGTTTTTGTTATGCCTTTGATTAGAACTAAACGTAAACAATAAGTGATTGACTGATTAGCCAAATGTCAAAAATTAATATTTATGTCGGCTTTTCTTTGTTTTTGAATCTTTAAAAATGATCTAATGATTAATTTCCCGCTCAGTTCGTAAATCATCCGCAAATTTCCGCCATCTTGGACGAGGATGAAGAAGAATGCTTACACTTCTTGTCTAAGTTGGAAGTGGAAGAGTTCGAAGACATTAAATCTGGATATAGAATCAAATTCTATTTCGATGAGAACCCATATTTCGAGAACGATCTCTTGGAGAAGGAATTCCATTTAGGTGCTGGAGGTATGTCCTCTGGGCGTAGAGTATGTCCACAATGAGGTCTAACCCATGTCCTCTTCGCAGGTGATCCGGCCTCAAAGTCAACGCCTATTAAATGGAGAGAAGGATCAGATTTAGCGAAACGACTTCAGGAACAACAGAACGCTAAGAATGAGAATGAGTCGAATGCAAAGAATTCGCGGAAAAGACAATTGGAGTTCCCGCGAACGTTCTTCACATGGTTTACTGACCACGGAGACGCGTCAGCAGACGATATCGCCGAAGTAATCAAAGACGACATGTGGCCCAATCCGCTCCAGTACTTCCTCGTTCCAGACATTGAGGTCGAGAACGGAGGTCTCGATGGCGAAGACGACGACTCGGAAGAAGACGAAAACGACGAGTCGGTTGTCGTCGTCGAAGAAGAAGATGATGAGGGAGCAGATGAAGAGGAAGATGTCGAGGATGAAGAACTCTTTGAGGGAGAAGAAGGTGATGAGGGAGAGGGCGGTCCCGATGATGAGGACGATGACGAGGGAGAGGGAGAATAAGTTGTTTTACTTTTGTCCTATTATTTCACTAATTATTTCAATCGCTTTATCTCTCGATTCAGTTCTTTACGTCTTATAATGTTTTCATTGGATATTAAGAAATAAATTTCGTGACTATATATCAAAACCTAAGCCATCATTAGCTCTAAATTTCATTCAAATCGCTCTTAATTTCAATTTAGAGTTTATTTTTTGATTAAATTTTCAAAATTTGTTTAAATTATAATTTGCCGAAAAATATTTGTAATTTTAAATAATTCTAAATTAATTGACATAACATTTAAAGCACTTATTATTTAGTTAATTGAATATCGAATACAATTGTAAATGAGTTATGACTTTGTTTTCTCGGATTTACAGACAATTTGTAAACAAATAACTGTTTTTTGCTATTCTATGACTCCATTTCTTATAAGTTTGTCATTCATTTCAATCACTCGAACCTTAATTTTCATTCAATTTCGTAATAAAAAGTTTTGAAACAAAAATTTGTGTTTTTCTTCAATTCATTTATTTTTTGGTCATTTGTTTTGACTTTGAATTGAACTAAAACTTTGGTTTATTTTAATTGTAATGTAAAATATGAGTCGAGTTTGAGTTAATTCCTGATAAAACTTTATTATATAAGTAAACATTCGATCATTTGATCCATTATTACATTCACACCTATTATTAAAACATTTATAAAACAATCAATTTTTAAAGTAGTTTTGAAAATTAGAAATTAAAGTAAATTAAATTTAGTTTAGATATAATGTAATAAAATTTATAATTCATTTATTATTTGAATTAATCTTGATTTTGATTTTTAATTCGATATCTAACACAAAAAGGGGTCGAATTGTAGTTTTGATTCCAAGAATCAATTCAACTCTTCGGGCAATGAGACAATTGATTGGCAAGAGATCGGTCATTGGTCTGTCATTTGATCCCATCGTTTATCTATTGGACAAAAAGACTGAAATTTTCATTTTATTCGCTTTTAATCGTTTGTCTTCAGTTGTCTTCAGTTGTCTTCATTGTCATTACTATTGATTGAATGGTAAGTTCTTCTTCTTTTAATTGTTTTGTTTTTAATTAATCCCATGTGATTAATCTTCAGTTATGTCCACTTCATCTCTTGAGTGCTGCTTCAGTTCGATGCCGAGCGAGACTGACCTCTTGGATTCGGATCTGATCCATAGATCAGAGCAATCAAGCGATTTCAGCGAATATTTTCTCAATGAAAAGTTGGCCGACGGTTATCTTGAAGTGAATGGAGAGAAGATCCCAATCCATAAGATTATTCTATCCAAAAGAAGTGAAAAATTTAAAGAGAAATTCGAAGAAGAAGAAGTAGATGTCATTCCTCTGGAAGGGGTGTCTTCCAAAGGCACAAAACTATTCCTTGGCTTCATCTACAAGAATCGTCTTGAGCTCGAGTCGATGGAAATTATCAATTTCTGTGAAGTCTTGACTCTGGCCAAGTTCTTCCAGGTGTTTGATTTACACCCATTCGTCAGTCTTCTGATCGAAAGAGCCGTCGATAGCCTGGGATTCTTGACCGACCAGAACTTCTTGCAAGTTCATGATCTTGTAACCGAACACAATCTCGGACAACAACTGCTGATCAAAATACAAAGCTTCGGCGCCGAACACAAAAAGAAGATAATTGAGGCCGAATTGGTGGCCTTCAAGTCAAAGAAAGTGGTCGAACGGGCGCTTCGAGTCCTCAAAGCCACACAACAAGACCTCATCTCATGTTTGTCTTCGGGAGTGATTGCTATTTCGGGCAGATGTCAGACCGACTTCGAGGCTCTTATCAATTTGGAAATGTGTTCCATTAATGATATTCTTATTCTCGAGGAATGCAAACTCTTTCGTCTCAACAATTTGATGGCAATTGTCTCAAAACGTGCCAAACAATTGTCTAAAATCATTGATCCGACCATTGATTTCAATGGCGATTAAATCAATGTTTGGATCAATAATTTTGGCCATCATTTGACGTATTATTGGTTCTTAAAGATCAACGATTTGGCCAAAACTTATAATACTATAAATATCTTTAAGTTTACGTAAATTAAAAGTGACTTAAATTCATAATTTGGAAAATTTGATAGAAATTTCAATTTAAAAATCTTTTATTACATTTTATATCTTTTAATCTTTAATTACTTTTTGTTTGTTTTATTATTTAGACATCATTTATAATATTTTCTGACTTTGGTTTAAGTTTTAAATAAATATTTCATTTAATTTATTGCATATTATTTAAGTATAAATTGTAAATTGAATTGAAATGAACTCTAATTTAATGAATAGAATGAAGAATACAATGAAAATTTGATGAATAGTTAACGAATAAGTATTTTAAATGTGTTATCGACGGTAAATGTGGTCACTTCGGTAATATTCACATCATTTGGGGGAAGAACACAGAAAGACAAATACCATCTAAGAACCATATTTTAGTACAAAAAAAGGTTACTTAAACTATCTTGTGATTGCTCGTCCCAACTGCTGCCCACTATTACTTTTTATAACCATCTTTTTGCGTCATTAAAATGGCTACTATGGTTACTAATGGTTACTATTCAGAACCATATATCCTAATCATAATAAACAACAATTAAATATAAAAACCACTTTTATTTATTGTAAAATTTAGATTAAAAACAAAATCAATAATTAAATTGTTAAATTAGATGCGATCAGATCCGCGGCGACATCACTCGAAACCCTTTCCTATTAGAAGAGAAAGTGTTTTTAATACAAATAACTGATTTGACTTAGACTTACATAACTTCTCACACGATTTAGACCCAGAAGCTGATCCGCGGCGACAGCACTCCAGTGCTATTTCGATCGAAACCCTTTCCTTTTAGAAATAAAAGTGTTTTGATTACAAATAACAATTAATTTGACTTAGACTTACGTAACTTCTTTGAAATCGATATCGAATTGTGTTTCGGAAACGCACTATCAGTCGAGACCGCGATTCGTTGCGGGCGTCGGTCAGTGGGGACAGACATCGCTGTATAGTGAGAGACAAGTGTCAGAGTTTGGTCACTCGAGACCCGATTGCTTACCTGTTTATAGAGACCGAGTTTGGCCAACAGTTTGCGCAACCATTTGTCGTATGACTCGATTTGGACTAAAGCCATGTCTTAAGAAA
>JAQGAJ010000693.1:0-13203 GCA_034689365.1 Liebstadia similis
GACTCTCATTGATTTGGTTAATAATAAAGTTTCGTTCAATTCGGCCAATCATTGACCGGTTCTTGACCTCAATCTCGACCTCTTTCTTGATATCAAACTAAATAATAATATTATAAATAATTCTAATATAAAGAACATTTTTAAAAATCATTAATTCGTGAAATTTTTTGTTCTGTAATAATATTTTATATCAGATATTATGTATTTATCGAAAATATCTATGAATTGTCGCCAATTATTAATTACAAGTTTTCGAGTTTTCTCTCGATTTTAATGACATATAAATTGTGATTAAAATGATAGAAAACCAGTCATTACTGTAATTATCGATTTATTCATTAATAGATTTGTCGTTATTTGGTTTGATAGCACTCTTCCGAACATCGCTTTTCGATTTAGAAATTAAATTTCGATAAAACTTGAAATAAAATTTTCATAGAATAAAGTTTTCGTTCGCTTAAGATTCGAGTAAATGTAAACTTAATGCTTGATGAAAAGGAGTGAAAAGTTTTGTTGAAAAGATAGAAAACGATTTATTTTGACATAAAATTCGTTTTCCTTTTCAAAACAGAAATCGCATGAAAAGTGAATTTTTCAAAAATTGAGTTCTCTCTGAGTTTAGACCAATATATTTACATAAAGAGCTTAATCTAATTGAAAACTTTTTGTTAGTTTT
This sequence comes from Liebstadia similis, assembly GCA_034689365.1. NCBI lineage: Eukaryota > Metazoa > Arthropoda > Arachnida > Sarcoptiformes > Liebstadiidae > Liebstadia > Liebstadia similis. The sequence continues at coordinate 677 of JAQGAJ010000693.1, forward strand.
TTTAGAAGAAAAAGATTTTAATTACTTTGAAAGTGATTTTATTTTTTTAGATAAAACTTATTTTAAACCCAACTCTGACCTCAAAAAACGTTGATTTCTATTGAAAAAGTAAATCTCATTTGTTATAAAATAAATTTATGTCATTAACTGAATTAAAGCCAAAAATTCATTTTTCGTTTTGATTTATGAAAAGTCTGTCGTTTGAAACATAAAATTTTCTTATATTCTTCAATAGAATAATCAAATATTCACGCGATTCACCGATAATTCATTGTTTGGTCTCAACAGAAGCATAAAAATGAAAAACACCTCAAATTTGTAACTGAGATGACGATCAGAGACTACAGGGATGGCCAACAATGAAGGCATTCCTGAAGTATTACAGGTATTGAGACCAAACTTTTTGATCGGTCACTACGGGAGAGCCCTTTCTTTCATTGAAGGTTCAGTGGTCACCAAGGTCAGCCACTACAGGGGGGGGGTCAATTTCAGGCAAAAAATTTCCCTCCAAAAAATCAAAGGGTCCCCCCTTTGGCATAAATTCATTTTCGTGTGTGTTCAAAAAAAACCAAAGGGTCCCCCCTTTGATTTTTTCGGCGCGCTCCGCGCGCCGGAGGGGGGGGTATGTCTGACTCCGACGACAGGGGGGGGGGGGTTACATGGCTGACCCCCCCCTTGGTGATCACTGCTTTCGATGTATAGAATTCTGTCCCAAACCTAATAAAAGTTTCGGTTTGTTTTGTTTCGATATTATATGACTTTTGGGACTTAAAATTGGATACAAAAGAAACAAAACTCTGAATGTCTTCTATTTATTGGATTCAAAATTAGGTCATTTTTAACACTTTTTTTATTCGCTCAAAAGAATTATAACATTTTCGGAGCCATTAATTCCTATATTCAGTGATAACAACAAAACAAAAAAACATTTTTTTAATGATTTGAATATTAAGCGATTCGCAAAACATTTAATGCAATAATTATATCAAATAAATCCGAGTTTTACTAAAACAATATCACAATTTCATTGACCCATCATTTGAAAAGCTTATCAAATATGTAACTATTATTGAATTTAATTATAAGATTCAATTTTGTAATATATTTACGAATAACAAACTTTTAGTAATGATTAAAATAATAAATATCGAAAAGAAATATTCAAATGAAACAAAGCGTTTGTTCACAAAAACCTTTTTCATATGTGAATAACAATCAATTGATCCTTTGATGGTCAGTCGATATTTGATGGTTCATTAGAATAATTATTACTCGAATGAGTAAAGTCTTTGAGATCCCGATCATTTGACTCATTTATTCATTCAATGGTATCGTTTGAAACAATAAAAAGAGATAATCTCTGTTTTACACCCAATAATAATCACCGAAACGACCGAAATATAACTATTTGTCTAAATTTGTACTTAATTTAAAATGCGCTGACATTCGAATAAATTTCATTATTTCCAGTGAAAACATTAATTTTAATGTCTTTCACATTGTTTGTCGAAATTCTAGCGTTTCTTCAATTTCCACAAATAATATAAATAAGGATGAGTCGGATCGCCAGTCGTCTCATCCTTTTTACAAAACATAATTACCATAACTTTTCAGATCCTTTTTATTATAACAATAAAACTCATTTATTCCTTATATGAAGTCTTGGTTTGAGGCCATAAAAGATTGAAATTACCTCACCTTAACTGATCAATCGTTGAAAGGCTTATAATTCACTTCTTCTCTTCATCTTCTCCTTTAGATTAACCCAATGTTCGTGTATTTATTCACTCGATTACTCATTCAGTTTTGCGATTAACAAGAATTGGAGGAATAAAATCAATCGATTGTTTCGAAGCGAAGAATCGACTCATATCTCAGATGCTATTTCTCTAATGGAATCTCAACGTCTGGAAAACAAATTAATGAGATTTGAAAATATTTTGAAATTTTTTCATTTAGTTCAATGAATTCTACGATATTTTACATTAAAATACAGATAATTATAAAATTGTTATTCGATTAAAATAATTAGTTTTGAGCCAAATATTACATGAATTTATCTTTTGTTTGAATCTCTAATCAATATTTTCAGTGTTAACTCAAAATACTCTTTCGATTGTCACCAATAAAAGTATATTAATTTCGAATTTTTAAACACATTTATTATTAGCCAATCATTTATCACAACTTTTCTCGGCTTTAATTTTTGCCTTTTTTGTGTTTAACTCATATATTCTCCAATATTTTTATCGCGAGTTTTTATCAAAGAAAGGGATTTCCTATTAGGAAATGAGAATATAGTAAAGGCTATAAATCCTGAGCTGAATAAAGATGAGAGACTATTGTCGTTACATATTTTGAGTTTTGATACAACATTCGGAAAATACAATTATCGCTGTCATCAGGAAAACAATTATCACTTCAAATAATTCTAGAAAATAATGGTTTTATTGTTTAAAGCGATTGTATCGCAAATGTTCTCATATGAAAGTCAGGCAATCATTAGATGAAAGTCACTCAAAATCAGTTCGCAATCATATCAACAGATCATTTCATCACTGATTGATTTGTTGTCCACAACTGAGACCTCCCGAGAATCGGAAATTCAATTACCTCTCTCTATGACATAACCAGAGGTGACTTAACTTCTTCAGTCTAAGGGGGATTAGGGGGTGTTTCTAGGGTTATTTTTTAAAGAGCGACCATTTTCGGCTTAATCCGGTTAATTTAGTTAAAATTGAGTTAAAATTACCCGAATTAAGCCACTCTTTCAATAGTTTCGGTTTAATTTGGTCTCAATTACGTTAATTTAGGTTTAATCATGGCTAAATTCAATTTAAATTCAGTTTTAATTCGGTTTAAATATACAGTAGTTACCGACAGCTAAATTGCAACCGGCGTTCGGCACCGGTCAAAAACGGAATTTAAACAGGGGCTATTTTGGCAAATTTTCTGTTCCAGGGCTATTTTGGAATACACCACTATTAGCCAACTCTGGACACAACTCTTCTCTTCCCATATTTCAATACCCTTTGAATTCAATCGATTCTTTGCTTGTGTTTTATCTGATAGTCATTTACACAACTTATCACGAATTTGATGAATTGGTCATCATTTCGGGTAAAACTTATTATTCGTTTTACAAAACCAATTATTTTCATTCTATAAATCATTTCCTTTAAAAATATGAATGAAATTAATTACAATTAAATGATTTACATTCAAAATAATTAAAGCGATTCAGAGATAATGTCATTCAGTGTCAGACAATTCCGGTATTCTTGGAATCACTGATCGGTTGCGCTATCTTTGGATCAAATGATTAAATGACGAAATGCCGCAAAAATATTGCAATCATTGCATTGAAGTTAACTATAATTAAGGTTGTGATCAATAAATTTGTATCGATTTCACAATTGGATTCAACTCAAAGAGAATACCAAATATTTATTATTTATGTCGAATTAAACTAAATTCAATTGTTTTAGAGTCAATTCCATGCAATCATATGAAGAATATTCTTTGAATTAGTGTTCATTCAGACAATTGAAGTCAATGTTTGTCTTCAGTGGCGCCACAAATACTGACATCACTGACAGCCTTAACACCGATTTGTGACTCAACTGAGTGTTCAGTCATTCAATGCTTTCTTCATTTAATCATTTATTTAATGATTATATTTAAACACATTTTATGTAAAATTAGTTTTAATTGTATTAAACTTCAAACAAAATCTCGAATTAATTCTTCATTTGTTCGCAACTTTTCATATATTTCTAAACATAAGGTTTGTTTTGATTTAAATGTCGTTTATTTTGATTTAATATCAATAAAAACAATTGATTTCAGACCAAAAGATATTCAGCAATGAGTGGCGATAAGACCGATGTCGAGGCCGTGACCGCCGCCCTCTCGGCTCTTGACCTCAAAGAGCTGTCACCGCCGCCGGACTTCATTGAGAAACGGATCCAATTGTGGGAGAAATATAAGGAAAGATATTTGAAAGAATTGGCCGAAAAGCCGAACAATACTATCAAAGTTACCGTCAAAGACAAAGAGGGAAAAGTGAGAGAAGTGGAGGCAATCAGTTGGAAGAGTTCGCCCATCGATGTGGCCAAACAGATCGGCTCAAAGTCGTGGTCAGACTCTCTCGTTATATCTAAAGTCAATGGAGTTCTTTGGGATTTGGAACGACCTCTTGAAGAGGACTCTAATATTGAATTTCTGACTTTCGAAGACGAAGAAGGTATGGTTGATATAGTGATCTTCAATGTATTGATTGGTCTAATGACAGGTCGTCAGGTCTTTTGGCATTCATCGGCACATATGATGGGCGAAGCCATTGAGCGCCTCTACGGCGGGCATCTCTGTTACGGCCCTCCCATCGAGAATGGCTACTACTATGACGCTTATATGTGCGGATGCGGTGCCGACGGACAGAATGATGAGCCCATGAAAGCGGTGTCGACCAGTCATTATCCTATCATTGATTCCCTGACTAAGAAAATCAGTGGAGAAAAACAGCCGTTCGAGAGACTGGAACTGACTAAACAAGAGTTGATTGATATGTTCTCTTACAACAAATTTAAAGTAAGAATTTTGGAGCAAAAGATTAAGGAAGAGAAGACCACAGCCTATCGATGCGGAACTCTCATTGATTTGTGTCGCGGACCTCATGTCAGACATACCGGAAACGTAAAGGCACTCAAAGTTACTAAAGTAAGCGCTTTATTGCAATTCGTTAGACAAATAATATCATCGAAACCATTGATTACAGTCTTCTTCGGCCTATTGGGAGGGAAAGTCTGATGCGGAGAGTTTGCAACGCGTTTATGGCATATCATTCCCGGATAACAAACAATTGAAAGAATGGCAACGAATTCAAGAGGAAGCGGCTAAACGGGATCACAGAAAGTTGGGTCGAGAACAGGGACTCTTCTTTTTCCATGAGCTCAGTCCCGGCTCGTGTTTCTTCACTCCCAGAGGGGCTCACATTTACAATACTTTAATGGATTTAATTCGAGTATTGAATTCCATTTGATTATATTTACAATAACCGACTATTTAATCAAAATCAGGGCGAATACCGAAAACGCGGGTTTCAAGAAGTTCTTTCTCCGAATATATATAACTTCAAGTTATGGGAAAAGTCAGGTCACGGCGACCATTACGCCGATAATATGTTTCTGTTTGATGTCGACAAAGAGAAGTTCGGTTTGAAGCCAATGAACTGTCCCGGACATTGTCTTATATTCGACTCGGAGGTCAGGTCGTGGCGGGAACTCCCGCTCAGACTCGCAGACTTTGGAGTTCTCCATCGGAACGAATTGTCGGGGGCTCTAACAGGTCTGACCCGAGTCCGTCGCTTCCAACAGGACGACGCCCACATATTCTGCACTATGGATCAGGTATTGATTATCTCAATACAATCGATCATAAGTTTATTAATAATAATGGTTTCCCTCTTAAGATTGGAGATGAGATCAAAGGTTGCCTCGATTTCCTTCAGACCATATACAACACATTCAATTTCACTCTCGACTTATGTCTGTCCACTCGTCCGGAATCGTTTTTGGGTGAAATCGAGGTTTGGAACGTTGCCGAAGAAGCGCTGAAGAATGCTCTCGACTCAGTCGGAATCAAATGGAAGCTAAACCCGGGCGACGGAGCCTTCTATGGACCCAAAATCGATATTTCCATTAGCGATGCCCTCCGACGCCCACATCAATGCGGAACAATTCAACTCGACTTTCAACTACCCGTTCGTTTCGATTTGAACTATAACGCAGAGGACGGCACCAAAAAGCGACCGGTGATTGTCCATCGGGCTGTTCTCGGATCTATCGAGAGATTCATCGCAATTGTAACCGAAAACTTTGCCGGAAAATGGTTTGTAACCGAATTCCGATTCAATTATTAACTTTGTCTCGATTACAGGCCATTCTGGTTATCTCCCCGTCAGGCCATTGTATTACCGATCGGGCCGACAGTCAATCAATATGCAGAACAGGTGAAGAAACAACTATATGAGGCCGGCTTTCAAGTGGACTCCGAACTCGATCCCGGGCTGACCATCAATAAGAAGGTCCGAAACGCACAGTTGTCTCAATACAACTTCATATTAGTTGTCGGCGAAAAGGAAAAAGAAAACAATAGCGTAAACGTGAGGACTAGAGATAACAAAATACATGGCGAGTGCTCTTTGAATGAGTTGATCGATAAGTTCAACAAATTCAAGGCTTCGAAGGTATTGAATGCCGAAGAAGTGTTTAACCAATGAAATGAATTTTTTTATCTAAATTAAATAAAACATTCGAAGAATTGTTTATTCGCTTTGAGTTTTTGTTTCACTGTTTTTTATAATTAAACATTTTATTGATGGAAGCGTTCAGTTCTGCGCTCAAGTGGTTTATTACTTGTGTTTGCTTTCGGTTAGACTTGTGATTGTTATTAATGCCATTTATGCTAATATTCGGCACTTTTTGAATCAAATCCGACGGCAAACCCATTATTGATGCGATTTTCAGAGCGAATACTGCTTTTCGAGCTTCGCTGACCGTAAGGATCAACCCGTTTGTGGTCTTCGGTAATAATAACTTCAATTCAGTTTTCACTATATTTTCTATTTGTCTGAAAAATTTCTCTTTTATATCAACTGAAGAAGTGGTTTGAAAACTAATATTAACATCAAAACGAGGTTTGTCTTCGTCTTCATAGCGCCAAATGTCACAGTAATTGTCATTTGGAGACCAGTTTAAAACCGTCGGCTCTTTCTTCTGCGATGGAATCGAATTGGATTCCTGTCTATTCATAACTGACACTAATTTATAGCAAACTTCAAAGACATTTGGATTTATTTTTGACGAATTCCTATCGAATGTCGTAATAATTGTTTGCATTAATTGATTAAATAGTGATTTCTCGCTGAAGTCAATGAAATGTGACAATAGTTTTAGTGAATCACTACTGATATGATCGTCGATATGAGTCAAACCACAGTTTATGTAAGTGAGGATAACCGGCATTAAAGGTGAACAACTCTTCTCTTCATTGCTGTGCAACAGAGATATACAATGCTTAAGACATTTTATACAATCACTTCTGACCCGATGGTCACTATCACTGAGATATCGGGAGACAGTTGTGATCACTTCCCCGCCCCTACTGTTTATATTACTGGAGTTAAGCCACTTATCGATACCCGAGAGACAGAATATCTTCGTCTGGTTGTTGATCGAGAAGCCATTGGACAATGTCTTAATCGGGTCCTTAGCCCGCGATTCCAACTCTTTCACAATAATCTTCTTTGATTTGAAGTCAGTCTTCGTGTCATTAGTTCCCCGAACCAATTTGCGACCGACTTTGAGCTTCACTTTCTGGAAGTCTTTATTCTTAGTCTTCTTTTTGGCCATCGCTTACCACTCAGTCACTAATCGGATCCAATACTTCAATACATCTAAAGACAACAAAACACGTGTTTTTGTTTATATTTGTTGGCATTTATGACACAAATTATGTGAAACTGAATGACAAGTCTTTGCTTTCAAACCAAATGTCAGTCTTTAGGGAAACAAACATTACTTCACGTATGATATGAACGACAGCTTATGTTTCATAAGTGAACCGCTTTTCAAACCGAGTGTTTTGTTTCACTTCAAACCTCACATTTGGTTACCGATCGGCTCTTGAGGTAAGCGATGGACATATTTATGTCTCTTTGAGTGCAATGTCTTAACTATATGTGTATTATATCTGCGGTCTTGCGATCATTTGAGTGATAATCAGATTCTTCAGACATTTGAAACTTTCTTCACTTCTTCGCCAAAAACTGATTGTCAATCAATCAATTGTCCCAACGAGTGGTTGTCAACGACCAACTGCTTGCGCAAGACATGGAAGTGGTCGACAGTTACCACGTCTTGTCGGTCACCGACGATCGTAATTCACTTCTGAATCGTTTGAATCAATTGCTGACAAATAATGAGTTTAACAGTGAATTAGTCGACCCTTTAATTCAAATACATTTCAGTCATTTCGATGATTATGTCAAATATGTTTCGGCAGAAGTGATCATCAAATATGTTATCGACGGTCGACTGAATTTGTCGATCATATCTCAGTCAGAGTTATGGCACTGTTCGGGACATTTGTGCAAATTCTTGTGCCGATTGGCGACTAAACAACCGACCGATAAATATATTGGTTTTGATTCAATTAGTAGTGAAGTGTTGAACAGATTGTTGGATATGAACCGAAAGAATGAACAGATATGTGAAGACCACTGTTTGTGTCTTACATGCGATACAGTGGTCGCGATCTGTGGTCTCACCGATGATCACACTCTTAACCAAATATTACTTAATTTGATTGAAGTCTTCCAAAGACAACAAAAACGTTGTTTCGTTCATAAGTTAATCAATTTATTGGTTTTTATATACAAACAAAACGATAATAATTGCGATTCAATTAAAACCATATCTGACTTTGTATTCAATCAAAACTCTTTTGTTGAGAAAATCCATTTCTCAGATATTTTGCATACTTTTGGCGGAAAATATTTGTCAGAAAGCGATACCAAAATGGACACCGAATATGACTTCGATGTCGTCCTCTTAAGACAAACAGTTCTTCTATTTCTGCACACTTTGAGCTCTCAATCAATGGATTGTGATTCTGGACATCAAATCAAAGATCGATTGGATTTTATTTCTCGATTGGTTGGCAAAACCTGTAAAACCTTTGAGAGTAATGATTGGCCGATAAAGTTGTTCATCGAAGAAGACGAGCAGTTGTTGTGTGCAGTGCTTTGTCTGATCCGTTTGAGTGACAGTAAAAGGTCTCACTTCTTGATGGATGCGTTCATCGACTCTATTGGTTGTGATTCAAGTGTTTTGTTGGATATGTTGTGTTCCGACGAACAGACGGCAACTGTTTTGCTAAAAGTTTTATTAACTTATTTAAAATTAACTGATGTTATGACTGATGTCTCGGTTAATGTCAAAAATGTTTTAACAGAATTGAATGAAAAAATTCAAAGATTGACAACAAAACAGTTATTCCCTTATAATGTGAAACCATTGATAAGATTATTAAATAAACTCGAAGTGGATTAGGGCTTGAATTTGACTAAAGGAATATTCTTAGAATTGGCGCAATTATCACAGACCCACTCGGCGTAGACCTCCTGAGTCAACAAGAAGTACGCCCTGTCTGTCAGTCCCGAACATATTCTGTGGTACCAGAAGTTGCATCCGCTCTCACAGAGGATCGCCTGATCGTTGTCATGCACTTCCTTATGGCAGACACCGCATGGGTAGATGGGAGGGGCGTTCGGGTTGGCCGGGTTGAAGACCATCGATTGTTCGGGAGGATAGATCTTTCCCGACATCAGTGGCATCGGCTTCGAACCAACGGGCGGTCCCGCGGGTGACATGGCCACATTGTTATTGGTCATTATCATTGGATTGTTAGGCGACTGACTCGTCTGATTTGGTTGTGGGGGTTGTCCTCGGGAGGGATGGTTGGGGGGTAGCTGTGGAAGACCTGGCGGGCCATTCGGTGGCAATGGTTGTGGTGTTTGGGCATTGATCCGCGATCGTGGGGTATCATCGAAAGGGTTGGACGCGATTATTGTGTCCCCGAAGGTATTGATGGGTTGCGGAGGAATGAGATCAATGGGTAACTTATTTCCCGATAAGTTGTTGTTTAGGTTATTATTATTATTTTGGTTATTGTTTACATTAGAAGTCCTTCTCTTCTTATTAGGACCGCTCTTCGGCCCTATTGTCTCATTATCATTGACATCACCGGAAGTGTTCTTGTTTTTAAGCGAAGATTTCTTCTCTCGAGGCATCACAACTGATATTTGTTGCAAAAGATGACAAATACAGACCAATTCAACCAAAACAAAGACAATCAGAAGTGAAGCCAACGCTCAGTGAAGGGGCGAAAGGGAACGACAGACCGGAGTCGACGCACAGCCGGTCCGACAGTGAAGACTGTTTTACACTTTCGACGTTTGGATCACTTCGAGGATGGGTTCGGTTAGGATAGGTCTATGGGTGAGGACAGGTATGGGTCGGATGTTTGCATACAATGAACTATAATTTTATTCAAATGTTATTTGAGTTCAAATTTTGTGATTCAGTAAATAAATTAATTGCAAATAGAATTACAAAAGTTTTGATTCAAATTCATCGAAAGCTTCGTTTCCAATGCTTCTGATCGTCGATACGATTAGAACCAATCGGTCCTCGAATACCATATTCATGATCAACGGCCACATCAGCGCAGTTACGATAGACTTCTTGAGGTCCGCAACCGGTGGCAGCGGTTCCGTCCTCACAGACCCCCCAATTGTTAGCTTTTAAATCAATAGATAGGTTAAAATCAAATCTCATTTTTACCGATAATTATAATAAATGAGAACGAGATTTGAAAATTGTTACCTGACTTCCAGTGCCAGCGCATAACACATCGCTCGCAAGTCTTTCCTTCGGGCAGTTGTACCGAAATCCCGATTAATCCTCTTTTATTAGTATTGAGTTTCCAGACTTCAGTTCCGTTCACTACTTTCAATGGTTGAAAGCATTCTTCGGTCTCTAACGGAATGGCAAACAATTCATTCATTGAAATGACATTTATTTTAAATGACTTACCCTTTTCATCGAAACTATTCCTCCAACACATTTGAAATTGAAAAGTTCCACCATGGTTTGCTACCATCTCAATAAGTATATCAATAACCCCTCCGGGAGGGTATGTTCGAGTTGTGATATTCCTGGCAAAGATGCCTCCGGTCTCGTGTCTCCTCTCCTTATCGTATGGATCGCCACATATTCCACACTTGCCTTTATTGGTATTCCAATAACCCTATAGGCAATGATCGGCTAATCAATGACATTGATGTAATCAAAATATATCACTTGTAATCCGCCGCAAAAGAGTTCATTTTCTCCATAATCGGGAGGCGAAGGGAAGCCGAACCTCCAAATTGCGTTCCGCGCCGGAGGTTCGACCATAAGTCCGTGTTCTTGGGATAAGTTTATCAGTAGAGATGTGATAAGAATGAAAGAGATCGATGTGAACCTCATCTTGACTTACGACTTGTCTTATCTGAACTGAACTTATCTGAAGTTCATTATAGTCTAAGAATCGAAGGCGAGGGTGAGTTTATGTGAGGGTCCAAACAACAGGTTTAACAACTGTCTAGTATTGCATTCCTTGAGAGAGTACTCACATTTCAATTACCTTTTGTACTGTTTGTGTCAATACTCTGAATGACATTTACCTTTACATAAAGTTTAATCTCTCTTTAAAAAGTCAATGCATTAAAACTTTTTAATATATAAACTTTTAGAATAACTGAAAACATCTTTTTCTTTGTCTTCAGGAAAATGAAGTCTCGAAAGAAGAGAGCAGTGAAACGATTGACGAACGACGAGAGCCTTGAAGTGAATTCCGTTGAAAGCATTTCATTAGTTAATGGATCGGAAACTCAATTATTTGGATACGAAAACGAATTGAAATATTTGAGAAAAATTGTGAACAACACTATCGAAAGGGGAGAATCGAATTCTGTGCTCATATGCGGTGATCCGGGCTCTGGAAAGACAACTCTTCTTATGAAATACTTGAATGAAATCGAGTCCAATATAAATGTTTCGATAATACATTTGAATGGATTCGTTAATTCAAACGATTTAAGTACTATTAAGATAATTGGTCGCCATTTGGACATCACTGCCATTTCCATCAGAGATATTATGGATAAACTTAAAGAAAAGTGCGCCCAAAACAGTCGGTTCAGACTTATTATAGTATTAGACAAATTCGATATCTTTTGTCGAAGAAATCAAACTCTTTTGTATAATCTATTGGATGTTTTACAGCAATCAAACGCTATTTGCATAATAGGAATGGCTACTCGTTTGGATTCAATTGATTTGCTCGAAAAGAGAGTCAAATCCCGTCTCAATCAAAGAATTATTCAATTAGTCAGTCCTTTCCTCGACTTCGATGACTATACAAAGTTTGCGCTCAAGTTATTGAATGAAAAGGAATTGTCTGATAGTTTGAGACAATCTCTCGAAACTCAATTCGAATTAAATCACTCAATAAAAGAATTGAAGAGATTGTTATCGGAACACAAGATATCAGAGGCGACCGGAGTGGCCATCACTCTGAGGGATACCAAACATCTTTGTCTGACACAACTCTCCAAATATGAAATCAGTGTTCTTTTGATTGCAAACAAACAGACGAAGAATCAGAACAAATCAGACTTTCATTGTTCGGCTATTTTGGAAGCGTTAAGACATTTGCCACAAATTAAAGTCAATAAACGGCTGTTGTTTCGGATAATCTATAGATTACTCGAAACTGATTTAATATCGAGACAGACGTCCCTCAGAACTAACGATTTACTTTTGACCGAATGGACTCCCTTTCGACTAAACATCGATGACTCACATCTCGATTATATATTGAGCTCAAACTCATTCCCTAATTATATAAAACAAATTTAA
>JAQGAJ010000694.1:0-13203 GCA_034689365.1 Liebstadia similis
GCCAAACAAATATTAAATTTTTGTTTGATTTTAAACAAAAATGCCATTAATTTATATATTTATTTGAAGATTGGTTTCTAAAATCAATGTAATCCTAGTCTTAATACTCATTGATTTATATGCCTTTCACTCTTCGTTGATATGATATTGATTTGTGTCTCGGCTTTAATCTCAATCAATACTCACTTACGTTAACATTATTTGTATAAATAATCAAAAGTCAATTAAATAAAACACAAATTAGACAAAACCTGAAGATCTGGCGATCAAAAAGTGGTTAATTAAATATCTTTTCTCTTCGAATGACATTTGAATCTAATTTCTCTAATTTATTATTAATAAGTGTTTCACTATTTTTAGTTATCATTTGTAATGCGACTAAAAATTAGCGATGAATTCATTTTACGTCAACTTTTTTACCAAAAATAAATAACAATAACGAAAAACGAAGTCTCGAAACGACAAAATGTCAAAACTATGTCCACATTTGGAACCATTGCTAACAGAAGAACAGAATGTGTGAACCCTTGCATTTGGTTCATCGGTTGGCCTCTTATTGATGTCATTTGAGTGGATCTAATAATTATGTCGAATGTATTAAAATAACTAAATTTATACTTTAATTGATGAATCAATAATTGGGAGGCAATCGAGCAATCAATTGATGAATTGCTGTTCATTTGTATCATTAAGATCAAGGACTGCATACCTAATACCTAATACCAAACTCAACCCCAAATGTTTTGAGCGAGACTTGAGAGCAGACAAACAAAAATCGCGATTAATATCGCATTGAATTCAATGTCTGAGCGTTTGACAAATGTTTGGTCTATTGTTCGATAATTTGAATTATCAACACATAAGTAGTAGTCATAGCAATCCAGACCTCAATCCAATTATTAACCATAAAAGACTATCGGTTGCCATGTGTTTAGTCATATCCCTATAGGCTATCCCTCTCCCCATCCCTTTTGGTTCCCGCTTTTCATCGCATGAGAGCGTATGGAAAGCAGTTTTAACTCTCGGTTTTTCATATTTTTCGTTTCGAATACTTTTATTTATTTTTATATTGCATTTCAAAGCAATGAATTCAAAATATTTTTTGTTTGATCATTCATTAAAGTTTAATAACGCACGCGATGTCCATAACTATTAACCCATTTTTGTGTGGACGTGACTCCCGTTGTGGCAAAGGTTGCCTTACATGCGAACCATTGCCACACATATTGTAATGAATCGATTATATCGTCAACTAATTGATCCCAAATTGAGTCAACAAATGTTATTCTGTTCTCAATTCTAAACCATATATTCATTCATAGAGTGAATGAATGAGAGAAAAAAGTTTGAAAAAAGTTATCGAAAGTGAAGTGAAGTGCGGCTCATATTGTGGTCACATATTGTGTGCGCAGGTCTTCCCATCTTTACCTCGAATACCGATATCTCATTGAATTTGATAATTCGTTGTTTTCACAAAAGCTGTTAACCATAACCATAACTATAGACCGCACGAAACATAACGTGTCCTCTAATTGGAAGAAAATTGTTTTTAATAGTGCTTTCATAGGAACGGAGAGACAGACAGAGAACAGAGTTTGAAAGGCGTTCCGATTCTGGCATTCGCTCCGATTCTGGCGTTTGGACTAACCGTTTGTCTCAAATGATTTCGATCAACAATTATTGTCAATCGTTTGTTTGCTTTATCTCTTTGAGAGTTCGATACTTTTGCCCACTTTTTGATGACAAGTAAGTCAAGAAATTTTGATATAAAACTAAATTAAATTAATTGAAATTATAAAACACTCAAAATTAATAAATAATAGTTTGAAAATCAAATGAAATATAACTTCACTATTCGTTAAATTTTTTGAATGAAAACTTAATTATGAGAACAGATTTTTTTAATCGATTTATATTTTGATAATTTTTCTCCTAATGATTGTTAACAATAGTATATTATTTCTATTCTATAGATTACGTAATGTCTTAAATCAAATATAAACAGATCGACAGATGTTTTGTTGACTCATTAAAAGTTTAGAAAAGCTTTCAATTCTGAACAATATTAAAGACAAAGTCATTAATGGTTTTCAAATAAGATTTATTTGATTTACATTATTAAAAGCAAACTAAGAGCTAATTCTATAATCTTTTAGAATATTTAAGGCTTTATTGATTTGAACGATAACTTAAATATTCGTCGATTACATGAAATTACAGTAAAATACAGTAAATATTAAGTGAATTCACAGAATGGTTGCAAACATTTGTGACACAATTTTCTACTAATATTAGAGTCAAAACACAAAACCTATCGTCGATTTCGACCCAATTTGGTTCAGAGTCTAAAACACGTAATCATTTAAATGATTAATAAGAATACGAATCGCTCTGAAAGTTAATTAAAATTCTAGGCAAAGAATGGTTAATAATTGGGGCGATATTTGGATGTTTGGACGTTAGGCCAGAATCACATTAGCCTTATCTGAACCTAAATGTCAGAATTGAAACTAATGGCGATCACAAACTTGATAACTAATTATACAATGCTTTCAATTCGTGGATCGCTTTTAAATGCTTTTTTATTTGTTTTGATAAGAGTTATGAGGATTTTGAGGATAATCTGTGAGAAATTATTTGTCATTCAAAAGATATCGAAAAAATAATTTGCAATAATTCTAATGCTTTTCAACTGTTTGTTAAAATTTATTGGATATTAATAACAAATGTTATGCTATTTTGATCGCAATTAATATTAATGATTATATTTATAGTAAATAAACGCAAATATAAAGCGTTATAATTGAGATAAAATTACTTCATTTCTATTATTATTACAAACATTTATCAAACAATACAACACTCGAATAATTCTTGTAATCCATTACTTTCATACAAATAATTCATTCGAAATGAAATAGAAATAAAAAATAAGAAACGAATTATTCGAAAAAAAACCTAACAATCGATTCGGTTATTACTTCAATAATGGGTTGTTATGAAGAATATTCATGTCGTGAGTCAATTGTCTATCGATTCTAAGAATTCTTGTGTTTGTATACAAAACTGACGATTCTGTTGATGTGTTATAAGGAAATCGAAACGTTTCAGAATATTACTAATAGTTTGTTGAGTAATATAACGAATATTCAATCAATAAAGAAAAATATTCTGTAATTCTGTAATATTCTGTAACTTTCTCAACAAATTATAAGTCTATTACGAAATCAAATTCGTTATTGATTTGTCTGAAAAGCAATTCTATTGTCATCTTGAGGTTTAGGTCATTGATCTCGTGGTTATTTCTTTCATTGATCTCAAGAATTCTCATTTCATTTCATTTCCTTTCCATAAAGTGAACAATCAATAGAAAGTCTACATTCAATTCCAATGATTGCATACATTTAAGTGTTATATCAAACGTTGTCTTTTAATCTAATTATAGTCAAAGATCGGACTAAAGATGGTTTGTTTGGACACTTGGCTTCTTGTGGTCACCGAACGCAAAGTTTACATTTCAATAGTGGTATTGGTGTTGAGTGGACTGAGTTCTTCGAACCCACCCTTCATAGACATCGCTCATAACATGCGAATTCTAAAACTGCCAAACAATACAAAAGTCGGTTCATTGATATATAGACTGAAGGGAACGGACGCCGACAACGATGTCATCCAATTCGGTGTTCGAGGAAGAATCGGAAATCGTTTGCTTGATATCAAAAGCATCAGTTTCTATGAGGCGGACGTCTATTTGAAATTGTCTTTGAATCCCGAGGAGAGTCCATACAAAGTCACTTTATTCGCGTCCGACCCGAGCGGCAACTTTACCGAAGTTGAGTCCACTATAATCGTCACTCAGAGCCCTCTAATCAATGATTCGCCTTTTGTTTTGTCCGATCATATCATACAAATCTCAGAGGTTTGCAGACTTTTATCCAATCGATTGTTAATTATATGTTTAATTAGAATACAAACAAAAACGAAACAATTGCTGACATAAGTGTCCGACAGAAAGACAGTAATAAACTTCCGGTCACTTTCGAGTTAAGGGTTTGTATTCAATCATAGCTTTTATTATCAATTGATTGATAATTATCTGCCGAAAGGGTTCCGACCACTTTGCCATTAAGTACACACTCGGACCCGAAGGTAATCATAATTGCTTCTCATTATATTCAATGTCATCTGAATTAATCACTTCTTAGGCACAAGTAATGGACAAATATATCTCGTCAAACAAGTTGACTATGAAAAGCAAAATCTTCACGTTTTGAAAATTTTAGCCCTGGTTTGTATCTATACTTACTTTGTTTTATTATATATTATTACTCATTATAACAATTAATAATGACTTAAACCCGAAGAATGCGTGGACTAACGAATCATACGATACGCGAAACATCGCGATCATTGATCGAGTGGTGGCTGTCCTCGACATTCAGGACACGCCACCAATTTTCACTAATTTACCGAATGTACTCGAAATCAATGAAAACACTCGAGTGGTTTGTATTTATTTCCTTTCATTCATTCATTCAGTCATTCATTCATTCGTGAGATCAATCATTTCTTTCTTTGAAATTTAGGGAACAATTATCTATACATTGACCGCAGAGGACGGCGATTATGGCAATCAGCGGAACATCACTTTCGATATCGAACAAAGTAATTAATTCTTTTAGAATCAAATGTTGCAATACTTTACTAAACTTACAGAATCTCCGCTTAAATATTATTTCGGAATCGATGAAAGAAAAGGTTCTCTTGTATTGAGACGACCCGTTCAGGACATCAAACAAGAGATTGGAGTTAAGGAACCAATGGTTTTAAGTGTTATCGCTATCGAAGAGAAGACAAATGAAGACTCAATGCCTGTGATGTCGACCGAAGCCAAAGTGGCCGTTGTTATTGTCTCAACAGATAATAAGAAACCGTATTTCAAAAACGAACATTTGATCGCAACTATTGATGAAAATAGTCAGCTCATGACACCCGTCCGATGGCAAGGGATGAGCTCTCCTCAGGTCACTGACGATGATCCGGGTCTTAATGGAACGATTGTCCTCTCAATTAGTGATCCGTTCGACACTTTTATGATTCAACCGATTCGTGGCATAAATCAAATACTCTTTGCGATTATTGTTAAGGATAACTCGAAACTCGATTATGAGACCAATTCTGAGAAGAAGTTTGATATCAAAGTAATATTATTTTTGTTTGTGTTTATATTAATTGCAATCAATTGTTTAGATCACAGCCAATGATCAGTCGCCATACTTTCAATTGAGTTCAACCATATTTTGTACAATTAATTTACTCGATGTCAACGGTATATCAATTGATTTCAACTATTATTATCATTTGGAACGTCTATTCCTTTTACAGATAACATTCCTCAGTTCAGCCAAAAAGTATATGAAGTATTTCTTCGTGAAGACGCTTCCATTGGTATTGTTCTCGTCAAAATCGAAGCCATGGATGAAGATAGCGGTGATTTTGGAAAAGTCAGATATACATCGATCAATGGTCCGCTATCTCATGAGTAGGAGAAACCGCTTTGTCTTTGATTGACTTTTGCTAATCATAAGAATTATCTATTGTTTCATATAGTCTTAGAATCGATTCCGAGACGGGAATTATTGTTTTGGCCGATAACCGAAGCCTTGACAGAGAGATCATTTCCGAGTATAGGGTGACCGTTGAGGCCAGGGATGACTTGGGTCGCGGTAACGCTAATGTCACCGAAGTTCACATTAAAATTTTGGACGCAAACGGTAACTGAGTTTCAGTACCTAATAATCATTACTAATGTTTTGATTCGACAGATAATCCTCCAGTTTTTCTTCAGCCGCGATACGACGCGGTCTTAAATCCTGACCGTTTCAGTTTCACACAACCTCTTAGAGTGAAAGCTATAGACAAAGACGAGTTCGGAACAGTCAATAGTAACATCAGTTATGAGATAACTGGTGGTAATTATCTCAACAAGTTTTCTATCGATGAATATTCGGGTGAAATCACTTTGAATTCAATGCTCGTCGACGACAGAAATTTGAAAATAGCCAACGAATTCAGTAATCAATACCAAAGCATAAAGTTTTTACCGGCATTTGTGCTAAATATCAGGGCTCACGACCACGGAATACCTTACCAGTGGTCAGAGGTTCCCGTCTATATTCATAATCCAGATTTCCTCAATAGAACCGTCTCTTTTGTTATCGGAGATAATGAGCAAAATGTGGTTCAAAGGAAAGAATCCATTGAAAGGTTTGTTTCTTACAATTGAATCCCAATAAGTGATCCCAAGTGTGTCCCGGATTTTACTGATTTGATTCGTGATTCCAATGATCTATTTAGTTAACAGTTAGCGTGAATAATGATAATTTTGACCCATTGTGGACAACACTTAGTTTCACTATTTCACTAATACTTTTCTGAAAGTTATAAATTTGATTTCAAAGTGGAATGAGTTCTCTGAGTGGGGCCAAAGTTCACATATACTCAATCAAACCACAGGACAGTAATAAAGAGATGACAGAAGTGTTGGCCTGGTTGGCATACCCTTCCCACTCAGCAGGTAATCAATTAGACATTTGTTACCATTTCTAATCTTATAATTCTATATTAATAACTCGGTTAATATTCCATTTTTGTAGTCGACTTAAGTAAAAGTTCTGTTATATTGAGTCAAATAACTGGAAAAGACTATGACTTCGAAGAAGCGAAACAATTATCTTCCGCTCAGTTTGGAGGCAATGACTTCAGAGTTATTGTATGGCTCTTAACGATTCTCATTCTGTCGACAATGATATTTATAATCATTTTCATAATCTGTTGGTTCTGTTGCTGCAGAAACAGAGATCGGTTAGTCTTCACCTGTTTTTAATTTTTTAAGTGAATTTAAATGAATTGCTTTAAGACATTAAAACTTGTTCTCTATTAAAGTCGTGGGAAACTCAAAGACTTAGAAGAAAGCCATAACTTGAAGGTATCTATGAATGGCTCGGTTGGCAAAGATAGAGACAAATTGAGTCGCGATAAGAGACATAAGAAACTGAAAAAGAGGCCAAACCATTCGGTCCAGGCCTGGAACGAGCAAAGACACCACTCTGGGGGTAGTTGGAGGCCGTCCTCCGCCCCCAACAATGACAATCATTACTTGAATAACATAAGAGCTAATAGTTCGCAATCATTTCAAGACCAGTATCTGTCAAACAACCCATCGATCTATCAAAGAGTCCCTAAACTGAGTCGACATCACAGACGTGTTGGACCACAATATCATGACTTTTATACCCCGAACGACATTCCCATTCAATCACGTCTTAGTGATTATCACTCATATCGGACACAAACAAATCCAATGAGAAGTTTCAAAGGAGTCGATAATATGGGATATTTGCGCACAACTAAAGAGCCCGTTGTGATCGATGACCTCAATGAGGACCACACTCTGCAGCGAACCCGTGCTTCGGGTCATCCGTTGGCATACAGTGACAAATTGAGGACAATTCCTAAACGCACTGAAATTCTTTACATTCAAAGTCCAATCAATGATATAAATGAAGATATATTCCGAAGCGTTAGTCAGAATGAAGTGGCTTTCGGTGATGACCGACAAATAGTTGGTCCCGACGGTCGGGTCCACACATTTGACCAAAACATTGAAAATCTTAGAGAATATGAACGATTAAAGGCTCTGTCAAAAGCCAAACAAAGACATATTATTTTCAATGAGCACAATGTTTCAGATATGGTTATTCCAGAAGAAGGAGTTCCTGGAATGATATCAAAGGATGGACAACAACATAATCAATCGGATCTTTTGAAACCATCGGTTTCCGACCTTCAGAAGTCCGATATCGATAGGGAAGAACTTCCTTCTAATGGTCACCAAAGGGTTGAAATAGTTTCCGACTCAAGAGATTATCCGTCAAATGAAGACAAAATTCAAAGCAATGGTTTGATCTCTGAACCAAAAATGAATGAAATATCAAATTATAGTCCATATGAAGACGAATCCATTCAAATAACATCTGTTAGTGGAGTCCCAGTTAGTATTGAATTGAGAGACAGTCAGAAAAAAGTGCCGAAGAGTTCGGTCGAACCGGACGGACATAAAAGGAAACTCAGGAGGAGTTTGGTTAAAGAGAATAGTATTGAAAACTCAGAGAATTCATATGATTCTGATTCAGGGATCGGCAAAAATGTGATGAATCCCAAGATAGAGCTCGATATGAAGAACAGTGGATTCATTGAGAAGAAAAGTATTTTTACCATAGCTTATAATGACGTGAAGACAAGACATTTGCAATCGGCTGAGTCTAACACAGAATAATTGAGTGCCAGTCCTGTCCAGTCTGTGATATCTACTTCTATTCATCATTAATTCAAATCTATTCAAACGCATAACAAAATTCTATTTTCCATTTTATTGTAATTTACTTCTGAATTTCATTTTACCATTTAATCCAATTTATTTAAACTTTTTTTGCGAACACATTAAGTAATAAATAATGTTATTAAGGATTTAAATCATTGAACGGAATTGGTTTGAGTTGTTTCAGTGGTTTGAGTGGTTTGTTGGGTCACTCAATACAAATAAACAATTTAGGTTTAGTTCCAGTCATTGATCTTTTTCTTATTGATTATAACTTTTCTTTCGGGAATCGCTTTTTTGTTTGAAAGAACTGATCATTTGATCGGAATTTCATTAATTATTAACTTCTATTGGTTTTTATGCTTCAATTTCCGCTCAAATTTTATTTGTTTTTGGTCTTTCTGTCCCAACCCATAGTCAAACCCAAATATTTAACTCGATTTTAATAAATACCTTTATTTTACTTATATTTAATAATATTTTTGAATCGAATCAATTCATTTTAATATTATTCATTCGTTTATAAGATTATAGCATAACTTAATATAATATCGGATTACTTTTAAATCGTTTTGATATCAGGTTTTTATTGCTTTTTGAAAGTCGTTTGCGATTCTGGTTTTGTTTTTCAGAGATCGTTATCATTAGATTAATCTATTTATTCAATGATTACAAACTAATTTAATTATATGACACAATCGACTGAGTTTTAAGTCCGAACTAAACTAATTAACTGATAAATTAAATGATATATAAGTCGTTTAAATGTTTTCGATTGAAATACAGAGATATTGTTAACGATCTGTTGAAAAATTAAGAAATTATAACTTTTTTGTTGAGCAAAACATTTATTAATTCTATTAATGAAACAAATTGAATGAAATTGAATGAAAATATTATAAAATGAAAACTAAGAATCCATAAAAAGGTTTTGATATTTGCAAAGAAAATGGTTGAATAGTTTTGGCACGAAAGTGATCGACCAATTATTTACATATAGAATGTCTTTATATCGAAATCAAAACTTTATAGTTCTGTTGTCTTATCCCTCGATGTCGTCGAATAAATATTTTCTCCATTAAAAAGTGTTTCACTGTTTGATCGAATTTGTGGCGACTCTTCTCTAATTGATTAATAAAAAGTAAGTCTTTTTCTAAATTATTCGACCGAATAGTCAATGACTTACAGTATTTCACAATAGAGCGGATTCATCGGCATATGTGGTGCCGGCAGTGCTGAAGAGGAACAGGTCTTTCCATTGATTCCATTGATCAGATCGTTTACTTTCAAATCGGTTCGCGAGCTATAAGTGATTTCAGGAATTTTTGGTCCAATTTTTTCATAAATATTCTCTTCAAAACTGGTGGTGTCGTCCACAATGGGAACACTCATCTCTAACATCTGAGTTTCATATTCTTTCAACGATTTGACGAGAGGTTTGACATAAATCGGTTCATAGATTTTCGATTGTGGATGTGATTCGACTTTCTTTGACTGTTTCTCACGTTTTTTCAATCTGAAGGAAATCCGAAGAAAATGTGTTTTATGTGAGAGAAAGCTCTCAATTAAAGTTTGAATAAATGGAAAAATGAGACGAACCTCGACCACATATAACAGTGATATATGATTCCGATCATTGAGAATATGGCTATAATGCAAGCGATCACTATTAGGGCGATCCCGACCTGAGTCGAGTCGTTTGCCATCATTTTGTATAAATGTTTCAATCGGTGAAAGACTTCACAAATTTCTTGATCAGACTTTTCGCTCATTTTTGACGATAAAATCCATTTCGAGTAAAGACTTTTATTAATACAAACGTGGAAATCATATTTAATTATATATCAGCCCAGGAGTGAGTCATTGATGGCCAGAGACTTTGGGCACTGACTTCATCACTGATCAGATGTTTCGTCGATTCAATTCTGATATTAATTCAATTCACACGAACAGACAATTTATGAAACAATGTTTTGATTCGATTATAATTTGATAAAAAGTAACACTTATTTGATGTAAAGTTGTTTCAAATGTTTGAATCAGTCGATCGACTGAATGATGGCATCACTTATTGGATCGAAGTTAAGACAAATTCTAAATTAAATTTTGAAAACTTTTCACAAAAAATATTGAGTTTTGCGCTTAAAGTTTGAAAAATTGTTAAAAAGCGACGAAAAAGACCACAAAAGCAATTATTTTGGGGCTAATAGTCAATAGAGAAGGCATTAACGTATTGTCTCTCAATTGAAGTGCAGTTCTCTCGAGGAATGCCAGAGAAGGCAAACTGTTTATTCCAACCCCTCTTCGACGGCCCCTTCGATGCTCGCAATGGTTGCTCGAACTGGTCTGACGGGTCCGTCAATCCACTGCTTTTGGTGTATTTGGTGTCAGCCAGTGCTCCGAGTCCTCAGTACCTGAGCTCCAGTAAAATTAAACTCACGCGACCTTCACTTCCAATGGTTTGCCGTCCAATTGAACAGTCATTTCCTTAGGAACGGACACCGAATAACAAGTGATTAGAACTAATGTCTGCAAACAATCTGAGGAAATATCGTTTACCTATCGTTTAACTCATTTCTATTTCGATGAAAATTCTTTCAATAGTCTTAAAGATAACCACTTATTGTCTCAAAACATGAGTTAAATTGAGTTCATTTAACTAAAACCCAAATAAGTGAGGAATTCCTTTGAGTCTAACAACTGATTGCATCGATTCCTATGTCTGACCACTTGATGGCAAACCGATTGTCGATTTGATTATACATTTATGACACCTAAACAAAGTTCATTGATATCTCTCGTTTACCCCGATTTGCAGTTACAATGAATTTTAATTTTAGAGATTCGCGAAGACTAAGCAAATAAATAGCCGAAAGGACACAAATTTCTATTTATAAACGCTTATAGACTCAAATCATAACTAAATCGTTAAACCGGCTTATCTGACGACCACAACGACCCGTCAATAATATATTCCGACACTTTTGGCTTTAATGGTTTGACGATTAATCGTTAATATTTTAGAATTTCAACTAAAAAGAGGATAACTTTTAACTCAAAATCATTTTATTGTCGCATGAATTGGATTAAAGCTCTATAAACAGTAATAAAATAGTGTTTCAAAGCGTTAACTCGTTTTCAACAATTGATTTGAGCTTTTGATAAACAAATAGATAATCTAAAACATGTTTGTTATGAAATAATCCATCGAATTATTGTTATTCAACCGAATTCGGCCTCATTTACAGTGGAATGACTAGAGACTAGACAGTGGGATGAACTATAAACCTTTTTTCATTTCAAGAGACAATTAAGGCTTAGTTTTACATTAAATTTATGAAAGTTTACTCGATTTGAATTCAAATTCGATAACTATTTCGTTTACGAAATTATATTATCTGATGAACGAAAGTGAAAGAGTTATTAGACGACCCGTTCTGAGTGAACAATGCGAGACATCTCCAGACATGAAGACATAGTTAGCTCCAAATTGTTATTTCACTCTTGACTGACACTAATTTTAACAATAATACAATGCAATAATTATTTTGATAATAAGCAAAATCTTTTCATTGATCGCAATTATCATGTCTTGTATTACAAATTAAACTCCAATTGTATTGTGATTTACAGCGAAAGTAAACTTTGTGTTAAAGAAAGTGAACTTTTGAACTTCAATTTGGGAGCCAATGGTTATAATAGAAATACAATTCGGGGCTAATTATCGGCCCTTAACTGAGTCTTAAATAGCTTTGAATGTAAACTTCAGTTCTAATGGAAATTTAGGTAATTTAAAGTCAATCGAAAGAATTCTGAAAAGACTTTTGTTGTCATTTGACTTTAAATTAATGCCATTAAATGATAAAAATTGAAAAACCAATGAAATTGGTTTGAAAATGAAAAGTAATTATCAAACGAAAACATTTTAAAATATGTCAATTATATTGAACCAAATGGACCGTTCATTTGCACCCAATTGTCTGATAACTCATTGAAATGGATTCAATCAAATGTTTTATATTTATTAATTCATTTGAGTCCACATTCCTATTCATTGTCTGATTTAATGTCCATATAATACACATCTTTAATCACTTTCTTAATTCAAGAACAATAGACTTTCAATCATGTTTATCGAGTCCGACCTCATCTGATAAACTCAATTCTTGGATAAACACCGGGTGTTCTAATCGAGACAAATATTTCCATTCAGGGGAAGAACAAAGTTTAGGATTCAGAGTAAAGTATTATTTATCGGAAAGAATTTGTTTAAATAATAATTTCGAGGTAGAAATGTCCAGATTATTGAATATTTGAACTCAGATATAGATCGCGATAAGTTATCTCTTAGAGTGCTTTCTGACTGAACGATCGAATCCATAGTTCAAAGACTTTTAATCAAATATTTTCGAAAAACTATTTTTGATTTTTTAGTAATTACTGAATAAATTCATTTGAATATTAAATGATTTGAATTTTGATTTAAATGAGGATTAATCGACAAATTGGTAAATAGGACTCCAAATCAGTAATCGTTTCAATTAAAGTAAAAAATCAATTAAATGATAGCCAAAAATGTGAATCGGAGTCAAAGTTCTTATCAATCGATTTATATAAATATGAATTTTTATCCAAACTTTATAACAAATATCAGTGACGGTCACGGAATTGAATTTTGTTAGAGAAATAAAAGTTTTTTGAAAACATTTTCTCATAGAATTACCTCAAATTAACCTTTTTTATCGAGGAATTAAAGAAAATTTAATTGTCTTTCCTTTAATGCAATGAATTGTTTAACGATTATGAAAACTGTTTAATAAAGT
>JAQGAJ010000695.1:0-13194 GCA_034689365.1 Liebstadia similis
ATACACTTTTGTTAAAATATTTTGACACATCATTGTTGAAGAAACCCCTTATTCCTTATTGAATCAACAAATATGGAACTCAACCATAATGTATGTGCAGTTCAGTTATTGAAATGAATAAATATTTTTAATATACTTTTCACTATTTATAGGACTATTGAAATCCAATTTATATAGTCTTGGCTTTGGGTTTGAAATCATTATATTTTTTTCTCGAGAAAAGACTTTTCAGACAAAACTTAGTTTAATATAACGAATAGTGAGCGCTATTAGAGTGGCATAAAAGCAGAATATTCTGTGCTTCAAATCAAAGCAAACAAAGATATAAATTCGTGTTTTTATTTGTTCAAAAGTCATGAATTCATTGGTGTTATCACTGACTCTATTGAAATCGAAATTTTGATCTCATTTTCAATTAAATATTAAATCAAATATTTTATTATTTGTTTGTCTTAATGTAATTCAAATGTTCGCTCAACACAAGAGCTGCGGTCTTAGGTCTGAGACGCCTCTGTTTCAAACAAAAAGGATC
Source organism: Liebstadia similis (assembly GCA_034689365.1). Taxonomy (NCBI): domain Eukaryota; kingdom Metazoa; phylum Arthropoda; class Arachnida; order Sarcoptiformes; family Liebstadiidae; genus Liebstadia; species Liebstadia similis. The sequence goes on from JAQGAJ010000695.1 coordinate 533, forward strand.
GTTTGCATAATTCAAACAACTTGTTCAACGTTTGTGATTTTCATCATGCTAAATTTCTATTTATAAACACACTTAACATTGTGTAAACACTTTTGATTATTTTTCTCAAAAATGATTTCGATTATAAGAAAATTGCATTAATAATCACTTCAAAAGGCTTTCGGCAAATGATTTCATAGATAATTATTTCCGAAACCAAACGGTATTTCTAGGAATAGAAAAATCAATTATCAAAATATAAATCTCATTATTTGACTGAAAATTACATCAAATCTGAAAAATAATTTCCGTTATTGGAGATTCAAAATTCAATTACCAATACTTAGAACTTGGGCTCAAATTCTATAATAAAACGATGAGCTAATCAAGATAACTGTTTCAAAGATCGAAGCCAAGGATGACTTCACTCAGATCGTGATTTTTGGACAAAAATAGAAATAAAAACATCTTTTTTAATGAAACAAGTGATAAAATTTTCTTACCTTCCAGAAAATCTTATCACTTGTTTCTTATCTTCCAGGAAATCTTATCACTTATTTGATTTAAAATGATCAAGATCCATGAAATAAACCATTGAAAAATATCTTTGTTTTTTCAAGTAATTAATAATTACCTCGAACCACAAGAATATCACTAAAAGCAATTAGCAATTTCCAATTAATTGACAATTTTTAAAATTGTCATCGTTTATATACATTTTTACCGCGATATTTCATGTTCATTAAACACAGTCTGTTTTCTCGTTTTTGAATACATTTTTGAATAATTACACAAAATTGATCTGTTATTAAATTTAATAAGAAAGTAGATATAAACCTAATTGAGTAGAGAAGGTGTTATTTGGCTGCGAAATTCATAGCCGTGTCTTCGGGATAACTACTACCTTCGCCATGAGATTCGCCCACAGCATAGACGTTATGAATTTCCATCTGAGGCTCTTCTTCTCGGTTACCGAACATAATATTCAAAGCTTTGTCTTCTTCGGAAGGTCTGGTGGTCGCGGGTCTGGCTGTGGTGGTGGATGTGTTAGATGTCATGGTAGGCCCCGTGTGTGACAATGGCTTCAGTATTCTACTAAACGTCGGTTTGATTATCGGATTGTTTGGTTGGGCTGAAAATAAAACTGACGATGATTGACGATTTAACAAATCACCTATTTGTTGACTGTGGGTCATAACTACGGGATAAAGGGTTCCACCATTGTCAAAGTAATCTTGGTCTGAATTTGATAGAGATTGGTCTGAACGAGCAAATAGGTCGGGAAATATGTATTGTTGTGAATCTGAAAATTTCAAAATTGAAAATTACATCATTGGAGTAATGTTTTGATTGGAGTTATGTTACTCTCGATAGGTTTGTTAGGTTTGGCTAATGCTATAGCTCTGGCTATTTTCGGCAATATTACAGGAGTGAAAATTTCAACAATGGTGGTTGGGATGGGATCACTGACCAGAATTATCCTCTGGTGAATCGTAAACAAACGCAAGACCACCATGATAAATTAGTAAAGCAAAAGTAAGTTACCTATAAAACCTCGTCGAGGAAGTGGTTGCGGACCCAATAGATCGGAAAATAAATCAAAACTTTCACAAATATTATTAAACGATAGAAAAATTATTAAAATGTAAAAAGTGTTTGAAAAATACATAATTTCTATATACAAATGCCATTAAGACATACGTCAGTGAAAAACATATTTGATTTGTTTATCGAGTGTTTCGCAATAATTCTTCACCCGATGTCTACCATTATATCAGATGAGACTCTCTTCTACTATTGTCTACCCTTTCCTTTTTCCCTATTATTTTCTCACGAGCTAGGTCAACCAATTAGTGACCATATTCAAATTGAATTACCCAATCATATATTATAACTTTATTTAAAATTTCCGCTCACGGCCTCTCAATGTTTGGGTCTCCCCGCCTCTCCCCGAGGCTCGGACATAAGGAGCTATCATGGTGAAATGTTTCCAGATTTTTCACTCAGATATATCAAGGATTTCATTGAAATAAACAAATTCTAGATTTTATTGTTTAAACAAAATATAAATTCAATTAAATATCTCCAACAGTTTTATCCAATTGAGTCGCCTCTTCATCAGTTAGTTTTCTAACAATTTTCTTCTTCTTCCTCTTTCCTATCTTAGCTTTCTTCGGAGTCTTAGGCTTTTCCGGGACTTCAGGGCTCTCCACGGCTTTTTCCACAGTCTTGTTCACATTCTTGTCTTCTGCCACTCGAGTGGTCGACACGACCTTAAGACCGAGCAATTGTGACAATTGGTTCTTCTTTTGTAGATCCTTAAGAAGATCGAGACCTTTCTGTTTCTTAATCAGTTCTTTCTTCAAATCTCCCACTTTTTTCGCATCTTTTTTCCCATGAGGTTGTGTGTACTCCAATTGTGCTTTCTCCTTGTTCAATCGTTCTTGTTCGAGCTCCAGTTCTTTGCCCAGGTCTTTGTTCAGGCCCTTAGTTTTGAGTTTCTTCTGAAGTTTCTGCAGTTGATCTTGATGTTCTTTCAACAGTTTGTCTAAATCAAGACAAGATAAAGCAAAAAGGTCACTTCATATGTCCCGGTTGTCTCAGAGGCAAGCATTTAAGACCATTGAGACATCTCTAGTGACATAACCAAGATGACAATACCTGTTTGACTGAGTTCGCCCCCAAGAAGTGACCCGACATCACCCAACAGTTTCTTCTGCCCCTTACTCTTAGTCTCCTTCTGTCCACCATTGAGGGAGATATTGAGCAGTGGATTGCCGTTGACTTCGATCAGACAGAAGTGCACAACAAGTGTGAGGACGAGACAAAGTCGGGGCCAATATCTGATGACCCGGTTTGGAGTGAAAGCCATTTTGAGCTCCAAATATGCTTTGAATCCCAGAATAATTAACTAAATAATTAATTATCGTTTGAATCGGTTTTGAATTACATATTGAAAATGTTATTCGAATCGATAGAAGGCATTGAATTCTGTGTTTGATTTGAATTTGAATTAAAGTCTGATTAGACTCTTATCTAAAGAAGTGATCGGACGTAAAGACAATCACAATCGGTGTCATTAAAAAATATTTCCGCTCAGATCTGTTAATATGTGGTTAGAATGTTATTGTTCTAGTCTTTATTGTCTCAATGCTAAATGCAAGATGAAATCTCGATGAAATCGCCTTATTTTCCTCGTTTATGCAATTCAGCCTAAATTGATAGATACTCTGAGACCAAACTTATATCTGTTTCATAATATTTTTCTATTCGGATGATTGTTTCAGTTTATTTCCAATGTTATTCCAGTTTTTTTCCTTGTTTTGTACAAATAATACCTTAAAGGTATCGAAATAATGATCACTAAAAATAAATATTATTAGAAGTTATTAATAACTGAATAATAATGGTATGAATTTCTTTAACATTACAATTAAAGTAAATTTCCAATGTTATTCAATTCAATAAACATGTTTAATCTTGTTTAAATCTGGAGACGTTGAAGGAACAAAATAATTGTCAGTGAAGGGGAGAATGATTGGGAAGAAGGGGTGTGCGATTGAGAGGGACAGCGTTGCCAACAATCCATTTTACCTTGAAATCTAAGTTTTGAAGGGTTCCTCGTGTTGAGGTGACCACTAAACCAGGTGATTGAATTGACCATAAACTATAATAAAATATGTCCAGGATTGTTCAGGTATCTCAAGGGAATTTTATGAATTGTCCATAAAATTACAGGCTCTTAGGCTCAGAGTTGGCAACACTGGAGAGAGTGATAGGGAGAGAGCCAAAGATACTGTAGTGAGAGACATGTGGAGAGAGAAAGGGAGAGAGTGAGTGAGAAACAGAGGAGAGCAACAAATTCTAATCGATCGGGATTACTAATCCATAAATGGATGCAAATGAAATGCAAATTAAAACGACCTTGGTCAATAGTGGTCGATATTAAAACCCGTTTTCATATATATATCCGACTCTTGAGGTGACAATAAATATTTGACGGATTAAATATCAAAGTGTCCGCACTTTCGTTGTCTGGATTGGGTTCACGTCGTGAATACCGTTATAAGGATAATGGTATGGACACCACTCAGGAGGAGGACTGGCTTTCCAGACGATTCTATTCCCATCGGAGACGAGAAGGACAGTGAAAGTCAATTATCAAAACCTCTAATTACCATTACTTCTGTGATTACTCCAAGACATTAACGTAATGGAAAAATTGCGAGAAAATTGTCGGAAAAGTTTTATATGAGTCCCGAGTTTTATATGTGGGCTAAAAATATCGAGAGTCAGGCACTTCTTGGTAACTGATATTCCTTTGAATTTTGTCATAGATTATATCTGACCGATGCCTACGTGATTCACTCAGACATACAAAACCCCCTTATTTAGGAAAAGGTGATCAATTGAGTTAATCATGTTTGAAGACAATTAACTAGTTATTAATTATTGAAAGCATTTCATCTGAAGTATGAAAGTCTTATACAAAAGGTTCTGATTATTCGGTTTTGACATTGAATTGCTTTTCGTGTTATTGAAAGCTAAGACCAATTATCAATCGCTGGCATCAAAGCGGACGAACAGCACCTGAAAAGACGTAAAACTACTTCTGATGTCGAGAGCACTGGCAGTCGAGAGTCAGAGCTCAGCACAACATTAATAATTCATCGAAACATTGGAAGCGAAGGAAAACACTTTTCCTCGAAGTTGTGTCTTATTTTAGTCATTGATGCGTTCCCTTCGGTCGGCTTCGGACTCAAGCCATGGACATATACCAGTTTAACAAAGTCTTTGTTGACTTTTGTCAATTTTTTGGTTTGTTCTGGTTATTATTGCTCGCTCTTATCATTGTCTTCAGAACACTTGTGTGTTTTTGGAACAACTGTACCAAAAGAGGTGTCCAGTGGTGTGGAGGACCGCATACCTGGGCTGTGATCACCGGCTCTACTGATGGCATCGGTCTCGAGTACGCCCGACAGTTGGCCGCTAAGGGCTATAACCTCTTCCTCTTAAGTCGTAATCAGAGTAAACTAAACCGAGTCAAGGATGAGATTATGTGCCGATACAAGAACTGTGAGGTCAAAGTCCTGGCCGTCGACTTCACCCAAAGTGATATCTACGACACGATCGCCAATGAGTTCAAGACTTTGGAAGAAATCCATGTTTTGGTTAATAACGTGGGTATTGTTTACCCGAAGGAAAGGCCCGAATACTTCACTAAAATACCAGATCTCCATAAATTCATAACCGATATCATTAACGTAAACATAATCGCCTGCTCTCGACTCACGGCTTTGGTTTTGCCCGCAATGGAGGCCAGAGGTCGGGGAATAATCATTAACCTATCGTCGGCTTCAGCCTTATCGCCGGTTCCCCTACTGTCCATCTACTCGGCCACCAAAGTCTACATCGATTACTTCACCCGAGCCTTGAATCAAGAATATAAACACAAAGGTCTGGTCATTCAGAGTGTTTTGCCGTTCTATGTATCGACTAATATGTCATACAATATGCACACAAACTTCTTGGTTCCTAATCCGGAGCAATATGTTAAGGAAGCGCTGAAGACTGTGGGACGAGTCGACCGAACCTCCGGTTATCCGATCCACCGATTCCTAAATTATTTATACTTTTGGATAAACTTCTGGTCGAAACTGATTGGTATTGACATTAGTGTCAACTTCATTACGTTCCGGCTCAGGAACATCAGGAAACGGATCTACAAGAAGAACCTGCTCGAGGAGTGCGCCCCTCTCCAAACTGTCTAAAGTTAACTAGCTCATTCATGATTAGCTCATCTAACTTTAACTAGTTTCTATTTAGCTCATTCTTGTCTATTTATTCTCATAAACTATTTATTATCCAAAATAACCACTGATTCTCATCTATTTCTTCCACATCTTCGCCAATAGTCATCTCCATTGACGCCATCTCTCAATTGTGAAACTTATGAATAAATAATTAAATGATTTAATGAATTAAAATTGATTTACAATTAACATAACATATAAATACTATTATGAGTCAAACGTTTGTCAAAACGTTTACGAAATCATTTATCCCAAGGTCTTAATGGGATGTTTATAAGACATCAAACATACAGTGAATGAATGATTAGATTTGGAATTTGTTTGAATTGGTTTTAATTAATTACGAGTCAAAAGAAAAGTTTGAGGAAAGTTGACTAAAATTGAATCAATTGATTGCCTGCTCTTTCTGACAATGTCCAGGCAGTACTGGTTTAGAGGTAAGTTTTTATTGGGCAATAAAAAAATTATAAAATATTCCGTTTTTGTAAAATAAATTACAATTATTATTTTGATCTCATCGTTATTATAAGTGCCTTAAAGTGCTTGGAAAAAGTTCAAAGGTTTCGCACATTTTGATCAAGGGAATCTTTGTTGCCAGTTGGAAATTAAGCCGACTATAAACCATCTAGTTTACACGAATTTAGGTTAAGAATCGATTCTCACTATCATATTGTTTAGTAAACTTTGTTATCTTTGTTTAAATTAATAAATTTAGCGATAAAACAAAATTATTGATTAAAATTCGATGTCAACAAAATGATTTCGAACAAAGGGAATTTTATATTTGGTCATACGGTTAATTTGATCTAGACAATCGCTGTAATTATGTCGAAATCGAATTTCGATTTAGTCATCGATTGTTCTATTGATGGCATTATCTGTCATTACAACGATTGTGCAAAAGAATTATGATTTTAATTCAATAAAACCTAAACTTTTCAAAAAATATAATTACTTTTTTAAGCAATTTTAAGATAAATTTCACAATTCATTGAAATCAATATTTTCGTCAACAGTTTGGCCTTCGGTTTGCCGTTTCTAGGGATGCCTACTCTGGAATCTGATGGTCAGCACCACATCATCGCTGACCATCAAACGACCTCAACTATCCTTTAACGATAGGTCAAAATGTCATACTTTGTTAGCTTTCACTCTCCCTCTCCTTTTCACTATCCCTTTGACTCTCCCTTTCCTTCTCCCCTTCCCATTCTCACGTATGCATATTCTCACGTATAATACATGATATGAATATTCTGACGTACGTTCGGTTCTCGAAGATTCAAATCGTAACTCCTTTTGTAAGTTTTAGGAGTGGCTAATAAAGTGGTCACACATGAGATAGATATTACTTTTAGATAAGATGGAAAAATCCCATGAATACCATTGGATATTCTTTTCATGACCAATTTAGGCTATTTTTTCTATCCCGGGGCGATTTAATTCCTCTCTTAGCCATCCCTGGTTTGAATAAAAATCATTTAAAATCTAATAAATATAATGTAATGATAAATGTGTGCACCAGTGCTCTGATCCAGGAAACCAGTTTGAGAGCACCCGATCCCCACTCCAGTGATGTTATGACGATCTCAGCCGAGTTGACGACCGCCGCCTCGTGTGCTCGCGATTCCGTTCCCATATTCCCCTCTAATTAATAGTCAAGAGTTAGCCCACTATTGACATCACAAGTGACGCACGAATGGGTTCTTAAGTCTGGCCATTGACACAGAACTAGCCTCGAGTGAGAGGATCCAACTTACCCAAGAGGTTGTTTCCATGTTGACTGACAAACGCATCTGAGTTGCTCGGGATTTTGACTTTCTTTACCCTTATAAGTCTAAAAATAGTTTTTCAATTACATTTTATTTTAGAGGTCGGTAAAGGTGAAGGTCTAAAATGGAAAAAGGTTGCATTTCATATGAGTAATAAATCCATCGGTGTTTCCCCATTTTTAATTCCTTATCTTGGTTTGAATTGAAACTTGAAAGCTTATAAATCAGCTGAGGTAAAACTGAGTTACCTCGAGGAAAACAAAATCTACCACGCACAATTAAACTGCATAATTAATTTGAAGTATATTGAAGTTTATAAAAAAAAATCACAATTAGCCTGTCTAGTCTTTGAGAAAGTTACATTGTTCATAATAATAGTAATAATAATGACATTACTCACTTTGCAATTATGATTTCCCTTTTCATCGGAACAACAAATCAATTAATTTAAGTCCAATAACATCACAATTAGTTAAACTTTCAGAAAACGATAATATTTTCATTGAGAAAAAGGGAAAAGTTTTATGCAAACAAGTTCAATGTCAAGAGACGTGTCTTCGGGGTAATAGAGCGTTAATCAGGAAAATCGAGGAAAATTAGAATTTGAAAAATTCGATCATTCAGTCGAAGTATTGAGTAATGAACGACAGATTGACTGCGATTTTCAATAATTTCATTTATGGTTTCGGTTTATATGCTTTCATCGGATTATCGGTTTCACTCAATCTTCGGCTCTTACTCTTCGTTTGGACCTATTATTTCAAGGCTGGGGTCCGATGGAGGGGCGGACCCCACACGTGGGCAGTGATCACCGGCGCTACCGATTCGGTCGGCAGTGAATACGCCCGACAATTGGCACAAAAGGGATATAATTTACTGTTAATTAGTCAAAATTACAATAAACTTATTAAACTCAAGTACGAGATTAAAGACAAGTATTATAACAGCAAAGTCAAGGTTAGTTATCCATATTTACCATGTTAGAAAATGTGATACCTCTGATTCGGTGATCCTATGATTCGATCTCATCTTAATTAAGATAATTGCTATTGACTTTCGTCGTCACGATGTCTACGATCGGATCAACTATGAGATACAGAAGTTGCAAGATATTCATGTCCTGGTGAACAACATATCGTTGGGTTACCCACAGGGAAAGCCAGAGTTCTTCCTCCGAATTCCGTATTTGAGCAAGTTCATTTCAAATATAATCAACGTAAACATAATCGCCTGCACGAGAATGACAGCTATGATACTGCCGGGAATGGTGGTCAGGAAGTCGGGCGTAATCATCAACACGTCAAGCATCTCAGCCCTGTCCCCAACCCCTCTCATTGCCTTATACTCGGCCTCAAAAGTCTTTGTCGACTACTTTTCCAGAGCTCTGAGCGAAGAATACAGACATAAGGGTATTATAGTCCAGAGTCTGATCCCTGGCTTCGTGAGGACCACCCGAAAGAGCGGCCGGCTTTGGACCGAATTCTTCGTCCCAAAGACCAAGAATTATGTGAAACACGGGCTAAGAATTGTGGGCAAAGTTGACTCAACGACCGGACATATCGGACACAAATTTCTTCAGTTCTTCTGGTCTTCATTCAAGTTTTGGTCAGAGATATTGGGATTTGATTTTGCGGTCAAAATATTATTTTTCTTCAACTTAAAAATCAAGAAATACTTTCCGTATATCACTAATCATGTCTATAGTTTTAGTTAAATTAGTTTAGATTAATAATTACCAGACTATAAAAGTCAAAATTGTTCGCTAAAGTTCACAATTTTTAATGAACCAAACATAGTATTAGTTTGTAATTTATTTTTCAAAATATTCTTCGTTTACAATAATCACGATAACTCACAATTTTTTAATAGAGGGAAACTTAAAGCTAACAAAACTAAGGAAAACTTTTAATTAAAGGAAACTTAAATCATTAATATTAATATGTTTTCCAAAAAACGATCAGAAAATTAATTTACTCTTAATTTTTATATTCACTCAATAATAACAAAATATACAAATAAATGAAACGTTTTTGAAACTACTATCTAATTCTTTAATCTTGTCATTTCATGGTAATAATGATATCATCACTGAATCGTATCATTAAAAACAAAAATATGTTTATTTAGAAAATAAAACTGAATTTAAATAAGAGGTCAATCAAGTTATGGACAGTCAGTCAGGAAATGAAAGGAAAAGTTATTTTTGGCATTCATTAGAGTTGACCTAAAATTGAAAAACCGGACTCTTTTAACCAAAATATTAACTAAAAACTAGTTTATAAACGATTCGGTGCTAATTCATTGTGTCTTAACTGATCCAAACTGATAGTATAAAACCATTTCTCGTGGTGTCAGCAGTTTTATCATGATACAATTCCAAAAACAAATAGATTCTAGTTGAAAATGTACTCGATATTAGACAAAATTGTGTATTACATCGGTTTAATTGTGTTTTGTTTAATCGCGACCACAGTTTTAATTAGAATAGTGTTGTATTTGTGGCAAAACCTGATCAGAACAGGTGTTCAGTGGTGTGGAGGACCGCATACCTGGGCTGTGATCACAGGCTCTACCGATGGCATAGGACTCGAGTTCGCCCGACAATTGGCCGCAAAGAACTATAATCTTTTGCTTCTGAGTCGGAATCCAATTAAACTGAATAAAGTGAAGAATGAGATCAGATATCAATTCCCGAACTGTGAGGTCAGAGTACTGGCCGTCGACTTCACTCGCGATGACATTTACGGAAATATTGACCGCGAGCTGAAAGTACTAAAGAATATTCACGTTTTGGTGAATAACGTAGGAATGTTTTACCCGAACTCAAGACCCGAGTATTTCACAAAAATACCGAATTCAAATCAATTTATATCCGATATCATTAACGTCAACATAATTGCGTGCACTCGACTCTCGGCTCTTGTGTTGCCATCAATGGTGAACAGAGGGTCGGGTATTGTGATTAACGTGGCCTCAGCTGCGGCCCTCTTCCCGGCACCCCTTATGATTATATTGAAAGTTATCAAGATTATATGATTAAAATTTTGTATTTTTCCCTTATTATTAAGTTATTAATCATATTTTGTTTGTTCGCCACATGTTTTCCAAAGGACTTTCACTCGAACTGCAAATTGAATGATAAAGATATGAATTACTCATGTGATTGATTGATAAAATTTAACAATTTTCTAATTTTTCTAAGTAAACACATTTTTCATTTTTTCTATTTTGGCAAAAGACAGAACTATTTCCAAAAATATCTAAAATTAATTTTTCAAAATGCACAATGACAATTAGCACAATTGTATTAGAATACTTTATTTTTCCGCAAAGTTAAAATGTAGCTTGTTGACAAGGTATATTTCATTAGATAAATTAATCTGAGTCCAACTGATAATTAAGAAGGATATTTCTCAACATTTGAGAAATAAGTGAGGTATAAATAGAGTTGAGCACGCTTATAAAATTATCAAGAACATTATAAAGCTCTCAACCAAGCCTATCAAAATGTACAAGCTACTCGCCCTATTTGTGTTGGTTGGTCTATCTAGCCAAGCTAACTTCTACCGACTCTACGCCGATGACGACCTGTGCCCGGGAGGAACTCTGCCCACCATCTCAGCCAAGTGTTTGGCCGCACATACGGCTAAAGTAGCCGATATTGATAAGTGTGTTAAGGCTGATGTGGCGGACATTGAGACCAGGATCAAAAGCGACGGATCCAATATGGCTGCCATAAACAAAGACATCTGTTGTGGCGTTAAAACTATTGAGAGCTGTTTCAATGTTATCAAGGTAGATTTTGTTTTGAAATTTCATATTTATCAAGCTTTTCTCTATCTAGGATTCTTGCGAGAGCGACGACATGACTAAACTCGATGATTACACTATGGGTTGTACTAAGTCTGCCGCTAAGAAAGCAGGTTTCGATTTGGACTGTAGTAGAGTGACTTGCTAATTACCATTGTTGACCATTACCTCGATTAAAACAATATTAAATTCAAGTTTTGGTTCACTTTAAATTTTATTGTGTTTTATCTGTTATATCTAGTTTATCCTTTTGATCTAAGACAATTTGAGCTAAGAAAAGTAGCTTCCAATTTTTATGAATATTTGTATATAAACTCTACTTCCAAATAGTTAAAAGTTAAGTAAAATACTTAGTAAGTAAATGGATCCGGGTCCTATTGATACCATTTACGGTATTTTCAGAGGCGTATTAGAGGGGTATTTTGAGAAAAAAGATTTTTTACTCAAATTTCAGCTAAATCTTGTTTAAACGTGTGATTTAACTAAATTAAAGCATAAATTAATCGAATAGAATAGTAATTTTTTGGATAAATTTGGCCAAAATTAACGAAAATTTTGAAAATTTCGCTCAAATTCGGTCTAAAATATGTCTATTTTCATGTTTTATATCGTTTTTAAGTGGTTTTCAGTCAATGTTATAAGTGTAGACCTTTACCGACAAAAAATTAGAAGAATTTTTCAAAAAAATAGTTGCAGGCCCTTAGGGGTCTCTGGATCCACATCTAGGAGAGATTTTGCCAAATTTTCGGTTCTAGGAGGATTTTGGAATTCTATTGCCCCTATTAGTCATATCTGGTCTTAAATGGCATAAATGCCTACTATGAGTTATACCTTGTTTCTTTTGAAATATAATTAGTATTCTCAGGAGTGTTCGTACCTTTTCATCTAACTTGAAGTGACTTCACATTATCCGGGTCTTCGGTGAATTGACTTTTCAAAAATAAAGCTGGAACATTATCTCAGAAATGTTACATACTTAATGAGCTGGGCTTTAAGACCATGCATAGAGATGGCATTAATATAGCTTTCAAACTAATTTAATTACGACTTTACACGTCTTTACAAGTGATTACAATCTGGTCTCAAATCACAGACTTTTAGGTGATTTAGTAAATCGAAAAATGGTTTTCAAACTTGTGATCGCAATAGTTTTGTTGGCCATCAATATATCAATTGTTTCGTCTAATAATGGGTTTGTACAAGATACCAGGTTTATTGGTATTGTTTGGTGTCGTAAGTATTCGATTATTTAATTATTATCTAGTTAATTAAATTGATTGTATCTTAAGCC
>JAQGAJ010000696.1:0-13193 GCA_034689365.1 Liebstadia similis
CTTTGAATCTGATTTCAAAACTTTATTTTAAAATTAATCACAAATTAATTGATCGGAAATGCTTTATATAAAACAACATTTAAAAGCAATGAAAATTAATTAATCAAATGATCAAAAGATAAAGGCATTGAATACTAGAAGGATTTTCCTCCAAGTTTTCTCTAATTTCCGAATGACCTGAAAATTATGACCAGGGCTTGATTTTAACCTTTGAAATATGTACAAGTTTTCAGGTAAAAAACCTAAAGGGAAATGGTTTTCGTAGCCCTTGACAGATAAGCCATAATCAAGTGGCAAACTTGTCAAAAGTAAAGGTTCAGATACGGTAACCTTTTCTGATGGTTGGGCATAGGCTTCCGACACGTCGGACATACACTCTCTAAGCCGAGGGCCATATCAAAGCATATATTGCAGAAGAGGTGACCACAAAACGTGGCCACAATTGTTCTGTCGGTGGAGACTATAAACTGCCGGTCGTCCAGACATATAGAACAAACCCATTCGTTGTCTTTCAATGTCTCGATCTCTTTGCAGGTCTGAAGTAATTGATTCCTTTCAATACGAATGGCCGCCAATTCGTTGACTAGAATAGTGTTCTCTTCGCGACACTCTTTCAGTTGATTCCGAAGCGATTCATTTAAATCTTCCATAACTGACAGGTTTTGGGTTAAATTATCGATCAGTTCTTCCTTTGAGAACATATTGTCGTCCGAAAAGATGATATTTGTTTCCGGATATGGTCTCATACTCTCGTCGGCCCAACATTTTTGAGGACTTTCTCCAGATATCGATACACTTCTGGGAGGTATTGGAGGCGGAACTGATGGTCTCTTTGGTTTGACGGCCGGAACTTCGACTTCGGGTGAGTGTAGAGATGTCGTTGAACTGTAAAACACTGACCTCTGTTTGCGTCTTCGACGCGGAGGCGGATTAGGAGGCGGTGGCGGAGGTATTTGTGGCGGCTGTGAGTCCTCTATCGAAGAACTTTCAGAATCAGTGATCATTGAATCCGTTTGACTCGTGTCTGTTGAGTGATAACTGTCCGACGGAAAGCTCTGATTGAAAGATCTTCGGGACAGATGTCTCATAAATCTATTCATTATTGAAAGAGCGGTTCAAAAGTCATATCAAACGCAAACTTCCTTATGATTACGATTCCGAGACATTTGAGCAAAGATTTCAAAATGAAGTTTGAATTACAATGTATTGGATGTCGAGTTAGAGTTAGAATCGAGTCTTATCTCAGCTTTGAAACAATGAAAACTTACTTCAGTTGTGATCGCGTCGTAACATCACATCAAATACTGTTATCTCGATTCTCAGCCAAAACGATAAGAACTGTTTGAACAGCTCAGCACCCAATGTAGACCAGACCACAGCACAGGTCGCTATGGATGGAAAGTGGCTCTCGAGTTATCAAATCATATGATATGCCATTTTCATTACCTCTAAGAGCCATACGAACAATAAAAACCGTTTTACCGACCGAACACAAAATTAGGCCAAACTCTTGTGTGAGAAACTGAACCACCAGTTCCTGTTCGGTAGTGCACACAATACTGACAGACAGTGACAACAATTCCTCGAAACCGCTATTATTCGACAAATTTTATTCATATTTCACATTAAGTCTGCCTTACGTTACAAATGAAGTACTTTTTTGATACAAACTATTGTCAACAGGTTTTACGTTAATTACCAAAATCGAGTTCAAGAACAAGGTATTAGTTCTCAGAGGGAAAGAACAGAATAAGTTTTAATTTAGTTGTAATTGTTTTGTTTTATTTCGTCTATTCATTTAAGGTTAGGCCAAATGTCAAATAAAGATCGGATGATAGTTGAGTTGTCCTTCTTTGAGAGGCTTATGACAAGTCGGGCAGTGCTTTGTCTGACGGTTACTACTCATGAAAGTCTGAGCACAAGACGAGCAGAAGAGGTGACCGCAAAGAGTGGACACAACCATTCGTTTGGCGTTCAATATCTTGAACTTGTTGTCCATACATATAGAACAGTGCCATTCGTCGCAAATCTTCTCGATTTGATTCAATCGGTTCTTATATAAGTTGAGCTCAACTTTGGTCGAACTCAACTCACTTTCCAAAGACATCTTTTCGTCAGTGATTTGTTGCAAATCATGAGTTAATATCTCATTCTTTCGCTCCAAGACTTGCAAATGAAGAATCATTTTCTCGATTAGTTCTTTGACTGAGATCTGACTTTTGGGTTCGCTCACAACCGACACTTCGGACTCTTCGGAGCCCTGAGACAGACTTCGGTCACTTCGAGACAAGACCACTGAATTCCTTCGCGGAGTTGCGGCGAAAGGTGTGACCAGACTGTCCTCTTTGATTTGGGTCAGCGCTGAAGTCGAGACTGACCTCTGCTTCGAGAGTAGTCCCGGTTTGGGACTATTCATCAAAGACTTATTGGCGTTACGTTTAAACTTCTTGAACCGGCCCTCCTTTTTGGTGGTCGGCGACGGCGACTCCGGTCTGGAGACGGGACTAATGTTCTTAAACAATTGGATGAATTGACTCATTTCTTGGGTTCACAAGTATTGTCACAAAACGCACAAACTTTTTATCGAAAGCTCTCACAACTGTTTAAATATTAGCCGACAATCAAAGGAAAGTTTAATAAATAATTTGAAAGTTTTCACAATTAATTGCATTCAAACCGAGTATTCACTGAACGGCACTCAATCACTCGAATCCTGTGCTCTCACTATAAAACTTTGAAAAGTTTGATAAGTTTTAAACGATTATTATATAATTAAATAAAAAACAAGTCATATATTATTCGACATTTACTTACAATAAATGATTAAACTTATGATTGAATTCAACCAAAAGGATGTATAATCGAGCAAATTGTGTGCCGATAAGTGTCTTCGAAGTGAAGGCCTTTATATCTACTTTTATTGCCTTATTATGACAATTGCCAGTCCTTTACCAGTCCTTCGCTCTCATGTAAGGCCTGTCAGTCCCTCTGAGATTGACTTCCAATAGCGAAACAGACATCACTTCACTATTATTACGAACTCTATTCTTAGAGTTTAGTAAACTTTGAGTGACTTTTAATTAAAGCCAAGAACAGATCGATTTTGGATAGTATTGAGGGGTAAATAAGACACAAATCGATTGTTTGATTGTTTGACACAATGAACTAATTTTGAATCAAATAAATCACATCTTTTCTAATATATAGACGTTTGGCGTAAATATTGTCTAAAATTAACTGATTTGAGACAAATTTCTCTCTTCAGGAAAGTTAACAATAAAACAATCAAATGTCAGATCATATCTCAAAGTTCACAACAAAATCACATATAAATCAAACACAAATCCGATAATACTTTTGGTTAAATATAAACCGATATTGACTTTCGTTTTAAAACATTGACAAAACCTAAAACTTTGCGTCAGTTCAAGTGTTTTGCGAAGGATTAAGACATTAGTTAATTGGGATTTCGGTTGAGTTCGCACTTTCATTGAACTCCGAGGAGATCTAAAATCTCACAAATAATCTTGGGCTTAGTGCAAATGTCCCATTGTACATTTGTAGTTTGAACTACAGTGCAAATGTTCTAACTAGTTAAGATACTTTCAAACTACTTATGAAACGCTGATTAGTATTCGTCATTCAATTTATCGATTCTCTTCTCTTAAGTATCGGTATTATTGCTAAATATTTATTCAGGTTTTAACCTTAATGTGTATAATAAATATTGAATATTTAATAAGTAGATAATTGGCGTTCGAATAATGAAATGATCGATGTCTTTGGACGGGATTACCACCATTTCCATCAATTCCAGAATCATTGATAGCTCGTTGGCCTTTAAGACAATGCTTGAACAAAGTTTATAACTTTTGTTTGTTTTGCTTTAGTTTTTCCGATAATAATAACTATTGTTTTCGAGACAATTAATAACTTGATCTAAAGTAGCGAACCATTGGAGTCCATACTCTGGTCGGAAGAATTGTCTCTAATTATAATTTATTTATCAAAATTGAGTTAAAAATCAAAAGTCATTAAAATGTAATTAACTTCGAATAATGTAATAATCAATTGAATGATTCATCAGAAGTGTTGGCAACGATTAGACTATCGGATAATTTCTATGGACATTAAGACAGGTCTCAGTTCTGTTGCTTGGATTCGCTGATCGCATGAATTCCTGTTTTTCTGTTGAGTTCACTCGTATTTACTCAAAACGATTACATTTGTTATGCTTTGCAATTGATTTTGAACTTCAGATAACTTTTGAAACTTTGGTTAACATTTGATTTTATTGCTCGTAGTTTCCAATAAATTGCAAGATTTTGTTGAAATGCAAACAAATTTATATAAAAAACGAAATTTATATACAAAAACGAGATCGATATAAGACTTAAACGATGTAATTCTCCGGTAATTGACGTCCAAAATACCAAACCAGAGGAATGCCTACTATTTTGAGCACAGAGTTGCCGATAGAGAAGCCGGCCATCAATGAAACCGAATCTCTTATTTCGCTCAGTCTTTGATTCAACGAATAATAACAGGAATTCTTCAAAAGAAAACATTTCAACGATTAGTGAAGGCTTTGAACCAATGAATGACTTACCGTTTGATTGACGCGATCTTCACTACAGATATTCGTTGAATTGATTTGTTTAGGACAACACGAAAATGGGTACGAATTGGGATCGAGTTTTGGAGGCCTCGATGGGTCCCAACTGTGATATGAATCTGTGCCACAGCACTGATATGTCTGTTGAATCTGATCCACCGGTGATTTCCCACTATTCCATACATAGCTTAGAGTCAGATCTTTGAAACGGTCGTCAATTTTCTCATTTTTCAACTGATTGTAAAAAAACGATTTGAAAAACACTGTGAAAAACATCAATTGATTTGAAGTTACCTTTGAATTAAAGTAAAAACAGTTATAACTTGAGAAGACTTCGATGAGAATAAGTAGAACCAAAAGAATGCAAAACTATTTTAATGAAAACAATACCTAAGAATAGATTAATTTTATTTTTAGAATTACCAAAACCAGAATGAGTTTGCTCTTTGTATAACTGGCACAACAGCCTATCGTTGAGATCAATACTATGACAAACGAAATCATTGTCAGAGATATCGATACTTTGATTGCATTGATTTCCATCAATTGGTCGATCGGTTCCTGAGATCTGATCGAAACCCGATTCGAGACGAAGAGTAAAGTGATTGCCAACACCTGTAAAAGTGATAGTTTGTATGATTTGACTATCGTTTGACAGATACTGACCATTAGGAAAGTGAAGTAAATGTTGAGAATCAAGTACTTTAAGTACGACTCTTTCCATCGGACAGATCGGACTCTTTTGGTCCACGATTTCATTGACTTTGATCTCAATTTTGTTGATATTCACCGAAACATAAAAACATTGAAACCAAAAACGATTCAGATTTGAGAAAACTTGCGAAATATTTTTTCATTTGAACACTAAATAACAAAACGTTTGTAAAACATATCAAAAGGAAATGAAAAACTTTTTTGTAATAATTAGTGATAAATCGTTTGATTATCTAATAATTCATTACTTAGAAGTACTTTAAGTACTGTCACCTATTGTTGGACAGATCTGAAGACTTATCTGTTCTGTTCGTATCTGTTCTCGACTTTCGACAGCTGTTTAGCAAAAATTAAATAAATAAAATGTAAATAAATTACTTTTCAAATGAATTTTATTCACTCTTTTATAGATTCAAAGGCAATAAAATTATACATTTATTACGAGTTTATTACTTTTGAATTCAGACAAATACCGAGACATAAGTTAAAGAATTTACGATCACTTTTCAGTGAATTTCGGTGGATTGCTGTCCACTCTTTGCCACCACCCGTAATGTCCTTCAGCGCCGTTCGGACCTCCGGCAGAGTTCTTGTCTGTAGAGGTTTGGCTTGACTTCCAGGGCTCGTCAATGGCTTCGAACATATAGACGAGAACCTTCTGTTTTGCGGCCCAATCGGACATTTGTGTCCAATAGTTTCGCAAATTCTGTACATTATTAGGAGAGTTGTTGAAAGAGATTCCCTGTGAGGGCCAACCCGTCTCTCCGATCATGACCTCTATCTTACCGTTGATTGCCTTAAACTTCGGAACATAACTGAGGAAAGCATTTCCAACGGCTTCGACTGCGGTCTGAACGTTGTTGACCACGTTATTGGCCGGATATAAGTTGCAGAGAATGAAGTCCGACTCCCGAACAATGTTGGCCAACACGTCGTGCATCGGACCGCCGTTCATGATCTGACCGCACACATGAATTCTTGTGCCCACTTTGAGGCCCATCTGATGCGCTCGATTTTTGTTGTTCTTAATCATATCGAGGATCCGATTACCGGTTCCTTCATTAGTGAAGTATTCGTTAGTGAAGACGAGACCCCAAACAGTGTTTGCATGGATGCCATTGGCGTCCTGTGCGGCCGAAAATGCATTACTGATCTCTTTTTGTTGGAGTGACTGATCTTCAATTTGATTGATCCCTTGCGCTACTCGTAAAGCGTTTTGATTCTTCTGCCGATTGATCTGAGCGGCCGCGCGCGACACCAGACAGTTGGAGTCGGTCTGATCCCAGGCATTGTTACCATTATATCCGGCGACTCCCATACCATATGTCGCGATATTAGTGAACCTCCCGTTCACTACATTCAGCATATCTTTGATGTCTTGAAGGGAATACGAATTCCAATACGGAAGTTGAGTTCCCTCCCAGTGCTTAGTATAGGGAGAGAACGCGACGCCGACATAGTCTCGATTGAAGCTCTGACTGATAGCCACCGATCCCTTTGTTTCGGTAAAAAAAGTTTTATTAATAATTTATTTGAATTGGTTTCGCATGACTTATGTCATGACTTACCACTAATGCTAACAATAAACCGATTTTACTCAACATTTCGTTTCTATTATTCCGTAAAAACTTTTGTTCAGTTAAACGATCAATGATTTGATTCCCAAATCAGAGTTCCTTTTAAATGATAGATAAATACATTTATTTTGTTTAATATAACAGATGTTTCGGCGAATGATTTCTTCTCATTGTTTCACAATATCTTTTGTCATCGAATGATCATTGAATGGTATTTTTCATTCAATTTGTTAATAATATGTTATTTCGAATAATGATTCGAATATTTTATTTCGATTATAGATTACATTTTATTTTTACATTTTATATTTAAATCAAACCAATTATATAAACGAGAATCAAATTAAGAATTTATTGCCGAATCGAAGGACCGAATGGGTTGTGATCTGAGTGTAAATATGCAGACAATGCACAGCAACTGAACGATCGCCGCTTCAGTACTTATTCCGATCACTATTTTCATATATTTAATAACTTTCATCAGTTGTTCGATACTCGCCGTCGGACATGACTTCTGTGGTCAGAAAACAGTTATCAAGTAATTCATGTAATACTCAAAACGAACCCGTTTTTCGACACTTTGTTCGCCACACCATTCACTCGACTCATCCCCGATATAAGGCTCACAACAACTCAATGGATAAGCGCCTAATGGGATACCAACGGGTCTTAACTTCTGCCAACTGTCGGACCCATTGTGAGCGCCGCAACACTGGAAGTCGCTTTGGATCCGATCGACCAGTTTTGTGGTCGGATTAGTCTCATTATTCCAATCGTATTGAACCATAAGTTCAGATAACTTGTTCGAAGCTATGGAACTGCTCTGTCGGGTCAACTGTTAGCCCAGGATTGAGACAAATCAATCATTATTCCCATTATTAATCATGGATTTTGACTCACATTTACATAACTTATTGATGAGATTATTATAGAAAACAATGTGAATGCGAATAATCCAATCAAAATGAAACAAAACTGAATGAAAAACGTAAGGGTTATTAATAGGATGTAAGGTTAGCACATTTTCACAAAGGGTAAATTTAAGGCTGAGAGTTTCACTTAAGTTTCGTCAACCCTTTTTGCCTTTAGGGCAATTTCAAAATTTTACATTTGCCAGATTAATTTTCAAAATGTTTACTGAATTGATTGCTCAATAAATAATTTCCTCTAATATTAGTTTATTTCGAGTTTTGTTTAGTTTTTTCATTTTTATTTAATTCTATTTTAGTTCTAAACACTGAAAATAACATTAAATATGTTATTCACATAAAGGTATCGTAAAACTAAAATAGATAGAAAATATTAGGCCTTTAATGAAACTTTGATTAAATTTAACCCTTTAAATGTTGTTAGGTGTAATTTGCCAACCCTAGCTATGAATAACCTGGTCGTGAAAGACCTCCTGTGAAGACTCACCGCCACTAAAATGCTTAACTTCTTCTTGAAAATAGCTGTCAAACCGAATATGGCGTTCAATGTAATCAAGAATCCACTGATTGTAAAGCATTTCCTAATGGATGTGATGTCCGGAACCAAAGCATATAATATCTCTAAGAGTTTTTCATTGCATTTGAAGCCATGAGTTGTGAAGATAATTATCATTAGACCGAAAATCTAGCGATAAATCGACGTAAAGTGTGACCATTGGGTAGATATTCAACACTTCTTACCAAAAATGACAGATTGAAGAGAATCAGTGAATATCGGACACAAATAAGTTTGTATTTATTCATTTGATTAAACAAAAGAGTGTTTCTTCGTTTCAAACTTACATCGATTGAGAAAATAAATGAAACGAAGATTCGTAACCAAAGTATGCCTTAATCTGAGTCCATATCTAATATAATGGGTAACCAAAGCGCCGACAGTTTTATTCCCATAATAAACAGTTTATTCCCTTAAATGAGTTGCGAATACAAAATAGGAATAATAAATGTCATAAACGAGAATATGAGTGACAATCAGTCACTTATCGTCAGAATTAGTGATATGTTTCCGAAATAAATGCAAAATTTTGTTTGTTTTGTAAAATAATATCAAGTATTGAATCGCAAAATGCATTTCATTTCCGATATTCTCCGAGGAATTCGGAATTTATTTTTTAATTAAAGAATTAATTTTATTTTTTGTGTAATTAATTTAAGCGTCAAATGCATTGATATTTTGTTCAGAAAATAAATACTTTATTGAATTTGAATTCCAAATGACATAAACATCAAAGAATGTGTAAAAATGGGTGAAAATAAGTAAAAATGGGTAAAAATGTGAAACTTTGATGTAATGCCAAGCAATGGGTGACCACTTTTGCCCGACATTTATCCAAAACCCAAACAAATTTCTGTCAAATGCATTGATTTATTGTCGCAAAACTTCTATTGTCTGCCGGACTCTCATATAATAGAGTGTCGACACCGGTATTGAGTGCTAGGAATCCAAAACCAATTGATTTGAGTCAACCAATTATAGCCGTCGAGACTCACATCAGAGGACTTCCCTCTCATTCATCACAAGAAGTGCAGACTCTTTTGAGCTCTCAGTCAATGGTTAGGTATATGTAGATAGAGTACTAATGAATGGACAGACTATCGGATCAAATCTCGGACTGAATAAAGGTATTCAATGTCCGAAAGTAATTGATGTCAAGCCAGTGGTCACCCATTGTTCGGACTCTAACCTATGGGTCACTAGATTTGTGACTCACCGGCACTACCATTCAATTTGATCACATCTGCTCCGAACCCATTCAGACACCTCTTCTGTGCTCTTAAAGAACTGACCTTTTGATCGGTTGTGCAAACGCTCTTCGGAGGAACAGTTACCGAATATCTGTCACTCGGAATACAACTCTTCTAAAAGTGAGTCCAACTTTTAACTAGTTTTCAACTTTTCAATTGTTGTAATTTATTCTTTGGTGAAATCGAATTCTTGTATTTTCGTCGAGAAATTGTTCAAAACTTCTATCGAGTGAATAACGGACCAAATCTTAAGTTTGGTTAGGAATTTAATGGTAAGGATGACAGTCGACAATCAGAATGTGTCCAAAGATGAATCAAAACCCAGAGTTAATGAAAATGTGAATCAATCGGAGAAAAGAAAAGGTGATGCAAATGGTTTGCTGATTGTCAGGACTGATGAGAGTAATATCAACGCTCAGAGCGAATCCCTTTCCAAGAAGTCGGACAAATCCGAGAAACCCGATTGTTCCATATGTCTGACCAGAATATCTACCAGAGCTTATGCCGATCCGTGTTTGCATGAGTTCTGCCGACAGTGTCTCGAGAAGTGGTCAGAGGTGAGCAACAAGTGTCCGCTCTGTCGGCGGACCTACATTAGTATCATTCATACGGTTCGCTCGGCCACTGAATACGAACGCATCCCTGTTCTCAATCAGTCGAACAACGGCGGGACCGGAATGTTGTTAACGGACGAAAATATGGGTCTGTTGTTTACACCTCTGGATTCGGGCATTTATATGGTTAACCCGAGACAAACGCCGCACGGAATACAACAAAACATACTATTCTTGGCTCCGAATCAGAACTTTGTTTTGGAAAATCTCAATCCAAACACCGCTTTCGTCAGACCCGAGAACTTCAATCATATTCTTAACCAAAGCTGAGACTATTCGGAGAATCTATTCTTAATTCAATGAAAAAGAGAGGGAATAGTCGTCGCAATAAATAATTTGTTATTTTATTCATTGATAGTTATGTTAATTATCGAATCGTTTGATTAGCATTTGTGCCAAACATTTGTATTAATAATAGAAATTAAAACAGAATTAATAGAATCGTTAGTCCGATCGGTATTCAGACCATAAAGTGATCGCAAATCGCATTCTCACCCAAAAAATGTCGCAAAATGTGTTTGAATTATAAACCAGTTCTAAAAGTTTGTCTGAAAGAGTAAACCGAGCGCTGGTTTAGTGGAAAGCCTACGCAAGTGTCGAGTCGTTCGCACGGAATATGTTTTGATGTATTAATTCAATGGATTTCTAAAATAGGAATTGAAATCGATTTCAAACGTTATTTCGATTCTATGTTTTATAAACTCATATGAAATGAAACAAAAACTTCAGTTTTACATGAATTCCACTCATATTTGATATCGATTTACGAAATCCTTAAAAATTATTTTCTTTATTACTCCTTCACTCGAATTCATTCGAATTAGTGATCGATATCAGCAATGATTTGACATAAATATAACTTTGATTTCATTATTCATTTCAGTTCCCAATCACTGCCCGAAAGAGTGAACCCTTTCCTAAGGATTGTCATCGAAATGAAGACAACTTTGAGTGAGAATTGGTTTAATGGTTATTAAAATTCGATTAATCTCTTAATTCATTTTTCTTAAGTTTCTTCGAAATTCTTGTGGTCTTTGATAATCACTTCTTTGATGCTTTGGTCGATCTCTAGTCACTGTCCGGCCACTGATTTCTACCATCCGTGTCAATGTCTGTCCACTTCTTCGCGACGATACGAACTTATCATCTCTTGTTGTGGTAAAGATATCGATGACTTATCTCTGATGCGAGCGTTCACTCGACTCAACACGTATTTGAATGGTTCCATGTCTTCCAAAGTCTTCTTAAAGCTGGACATAAGTCAGACATCGATTCAAAACTTATATGTCTATGAAATGAAACTCTTCAAAGACTTAAAGTTCCGAAAGATCTCGATTGTCGACAACGCTCTCGAGAACTTTGATCCATACGTGTTCTGGAATTCTTACCGAATGAACCGACACTTCTCTCTGAAAGGTCACAAAGCTCTGGTCAACTACAACAGACGCGATCCCCTCCCGATCCTTAACCGATTCAAACGATTGGAAGTGCTGTCCATTACTGACACCAATTACGACAAGATTTCAAAACTTGCATTCTCGAGATCGGAACAGCACTTCCTGAAGAAGATTGTTCTTCGAAACAATGAGATAACTCAAGTCGAGAGCTGTGCCTTCTTTTCACTGCCAAACCTCTGTGTCTTAGATTTAAGTCACAACCGAATCCGCAAAATCTTTGACCTGTCGTTTGCTATTAAACAGCCTTCAACTCAACGACTTTTGATAAATCTTCACTCGAACAACATATCGGTCACGAGTCTAAGCCGTCGGTCTTTTTTTAACGCCAATCGACCGCTTTTTATAATACTTTCCGATAACTTATTGAGTTATTTAGACGAAGAGATATTCAGACCTTTGCTGTTGGACTCAAACGACAATACAGTAGTTATCAGTTACAACCCTCTGGTATGCGATTGTCGGTTCCAATGGGTGGTCAGTCATAAACATAAACTGAGGACAAAGATCTTGGGACAGCCCTTATGTCACGACGGGAGGAGTGTTTGGACGGTAATGTTGGCGGTAAATTCACAGGAAATTCAACTTAGGATCATTAATATACCCTAGTTGATATATTATTGATCGCTTGAAAATAAAATTTATTGCTTATGTACAATTAGGTCTTGATCATGGCATGATATCTTGATCATGCCTTTGATTAAGCAATGACTTTAGAAATTTCTAGAATATTGATAATACTGGACTTTAATACTGATAATAACTACACTTGCACTGGAAAGTGTTTGGCCATCACTTTCCCATGAAAGAGTGCTGATTAATGAAGATTTATCTAGATTATAACAGTATATAAACTGATCCGAACCAATACTAGGACTCATGTTAATACTTGCCGAAATACTGTCAGTTTGAATGAAGAAGTTTAATACTAAAGAAGAAGTTTGATTGTACGGACCGGTGGGTCGTGGGCGGGCGTGCCCGTCGAGACAGAATAAGGGGAAGGGCGGCCCGCTGTCTTGTGGATGGCGGCCGGGTCCTGCTTGCGCGCAGTGAGCGGACAACCCTTACAATTTAAACGATCTAAAAAGGAATCGTTTGAAGAATTATTACTTCAAAATTTGAAACTTTGTGAAAGATTTTCTCTCCTCTTAATCATCTTCAATAATATTTAATGATTTAAATATAATAATCATGAGTTATATAAAAAGATCATTTTTACCTAGTTTACGCCCATTATTGCATTTAATAATTATTATGCAATAAATCAATATCAAGGTTGAATTCGCAACCAATTCAAAACATTTTATCACTTTTAACACAAAGGCTTTGCAATTAGCAGTTTGTTTGATAAATAAGTTTTGTTTGAAAACAAGTCTAAGAAATAACAAATAAATTATAAATAGTTTCAAATGCACTAAACATAATCAAACAATCACCTTGAACCTCATCCATTCAAACTGAGACTGATTGATCTTGCACTTTGC
>JAQGAJ010000697.1:0-13191 GCA_034689365.1 Liebstadia similis
AATTGTGTCTGGTTGTAAACCAGATGATTTGATTGGTTGAATTATCACTCAAATTAAACTTGATTTATTGGCCAAACATATAATATTAACCAAAGCTTTTCAATACTAGTAATATGAGCAGGGTGTTTTTTCAAAAATGACTTTCCCAAAAATCCTTTGTCCAAAATGCCTTTAAATTTTTACGTCTTTCGTCCAAAAATTGATTGTCAAAATTTACTAATTACTTATTTACTAATTAATTACTTGATTAATTTTCTATGATTTGCAAAGTAATGTATAAAAAGAGGTCCACTCGTATTGAAAATATAAGCAGATTAAAAAAAATTTGGGAAAACATAAGTTCAGGGGTGGTCGAAGTCATGGACAAGCATAAATGAAAGGCATCCGATCGAAGCTCTGGTAAATCGGTCGGAAGGGTGTCTATTCCCTAGTTTTAAAAAATTTTCTAGTCGTACATAAACTCAATTCTTATTGTATAGAATTTGGTTTAATTTCATTCAAAAACCTTTATATAAAAAATCTTTAAACCTTTTCTAAGTTCCTCGAATCCATGCTATAAAAATAAATTCTTCTGAAAAAGCGATTCATTTCGAGTATTAATATGTTTTCGGAAGTGTTTTTTGAGAAACGAAACTCTTTTCATGTATTGATAAAAACAATTTGAGCCACACTTTTGTCTCGATATTTGTTTGGCCCGAAAAAAGTCTCAGAGATTCTTATGAATACAATTCAAGACAATTAACTCCGCGATGAAAGTCTCCAATGGAGTCAAAGACCAGACAATCACGAGTCGATCCATACCTTAATAATCCTTTAGTTTAGTTTGTAATCACTTTTATGTGTATTTAAACTAAGTTTAAGCTTAGATTTAACTAATTTAATGAACAATTGTTTTAATCTGCAATTAAAGGATTAAAATAACTCGCATTTATTCTCTAATTGATATTTGTAATGCTAATTACAAACATCTTTGTAATTTGAGCTCAAATTAACATAACAAGATTATATTGAATAGTAATTAAGATTAAACAATGAAAGTATTGACTAAAACACTTAGAGTTCGGTAATCTTTGATAACTTACCCCTCGATATGTTTGTGAATCAGCGATAGAGACGTAAATCAGAGATATAATCGCTATTTTGAAGTCACAATGGGAAGGAATAATCGGTTAATTGAAGTATTGAACACAATTCCGAAAGCAGTTGAAAACAATCCATTGTTTCTCACCTAAGTTAACGATTTTTAACGAGATATGCATTTTTCACGAAAAACTTTATCAAAAATTTCAAACCAAATCAAAAACTAAACAAAATTCAAAGAAAAGCTGAAAAACTTTTTGAAGAAAACTTTATTTTCGGCGAAAAAAGTTTGAAAAACAAATTTGATATGAATTTGTGTTTCGGTTTATGTCATAACTCGAAGTTCTCATCCATTTCTCGGAAACACTTCACTACTTGTAATAGTGATACACATAATAATTGATTTGATTCTTCGCACCGTCGCTGACGATGGTTACCAACAATTGAGAGGTTAGGCAATCGTGTTATGAAATGACTGTTCATATGAGGAGTAAATCTGTTTTTGTGGACAGTATTTAGGTTTAGAGACCAGTGCTCTCACTGCTGGCGAACGGCTTTCCGGAGTCTTCACTTAGAGAACAACTTTTGCCTCGAATACAAAACTTGAATTCAAGAGATTATTATTACTGATTAGGACTGCGAAGTGTGTTATGAGATATGCGTTTGTATTTATTTATAGGTAATGATAGGAACGGCTATGCAATCCAATGCTCAGCCTATGCTATACCTCACGAAATCCTGTATTCAGAGCACAGGATCTGTCGGTCCTCTTCGTGTTTAACCAAACTTTTGTCGCCGTTTATTACCATTACATTTGCCTCAAACTATTTTACTAGAAATCTCTTTCATTTAATGATAATCTTCATCTGAAGAGTTCAATTACCAGAACAAAATGCAAAAGATATTTATTTTTAATTCTAATTTATCATTAGAATTATCATTCGAAACATTTTTTATTAGAATCGAGAAGAGATGATTAAAAATGTTAATATAGTTTTATAAAAGTTTAATTAGAACTGGTAATTGAACTCTAAGGCCCGTATGGATTACCATTACATGTTTGGTCATATCGTCACATCTCTTAACACACTTCGGATGTATTGAAGATTCGGTAAAAATAATCATTAATTCTATGCAAAACTTGTCTCTCAGGCCAAAGACGGACCGACCGGTACTCTACCCATGAGTGAGAGCACTGGTCTTTAAACCCGAATAATCAGTTCAGCGATCAAATCAATTATCAAGTGTTGAGATTACCATTTTTAGCCTAAAGTATATTATCCAGGATTGAAATGTTAGTCGAAAGCAGTGATGATTTGCTGCAATGTATTAATACGTCCGATGTGTTTGAGAACTAAGCGAAAGGGTATTTACGAGAAATGTTTATTAGAACCACAACTCCTCAGAAATAGAGTAATGATATTCTTATTCTTAGATCAATGATCATAAGCTGCACAACGCCTCGAGACTAGTGATGGTAAAAATACCCGTTGTCTCAAATGTCATTTATTATAAATTTTATGATCAGAATATAAACTATGTCGAGATATTTTGTTTGATGCAAATTCTACAGGAATTAGATTATAATTTGCGATCACTTCACTCATAAATCTTTTCTTCCAACAAACGAAACCTATGATCCATGTAATTGTCTAACGAGGATGAACTCGGTTGTCAGTATAGTTGCTAAATAGGTGTAAACCCGATTATTTGCCACAATGGGCCGAACCCAACATCAAAATCAAGAATAGATTTTTATCATTTTTCAAAGTTCTTTATTTAGTTCAAAATTGAATTGAAAGATATATATTAGCGTCAAATTTGCCAAAATATTCAAAAACAATCCCATGATGGCAATGATCACTTCAATGGATCATAATTAGTAAGGGATTCTGAAGGGCCACTCCTTGTGCTTATCCATCCCGTGCTCAGAGAACGTACAGTTCCGCCAGTTTTTGTCCAATTCGCTGATGGCCGACACCTCTTCGGGACTCAAATCAAAGTGGAATATATTGATGTTTGAGATGATCCGCTCTTTGGTCGCACTCTTCGGGATCACAATTACTCCTCTCTGTGTCTGCCATTTGATGCAAATGGCAGCCGAAGTGACGCCATATTTATCGGCCAATTCCTTGATCAGCGGAATGTCGAGCGGCGAAGTCGTGTTCTTCTTCTCGACGGTTCCAGTCCTGGCCAGTGGTGAATATGCCACGAGAGCGACGCCTCTCTCGCGACAGAACTGAAGCAGTTTTTCATTGCTTAGGTAGGGATGAGACTCAACCTGATTGACAGCCGGAACGGTAGACGAGTTCTTAATGACTCGTTCGAGTTGTTCGGTGTTGAAGTTGGACACACCGATGGAACGAACCAGACCTGTGCACACAACCATCAATCACATCGCATATCTATATGATTACTCATCCCTTTCCTCTACACAATAGAGTCAGAGATGTCTTATAGAGGTTTAAATAGTACTAAAAATGAAATTATTAAAAAAAAGTATATAATAGATATGTTTTGAAGACCCCCTCCTCAACGAAAGTCAAAGTCCCCCCAAAGCCATCCCTGAAAAGAGTCAAGATGTCTATGGTATATGATTTCAATCATAATTACTCGGTCTATGATTTCGAGGCCACACGAAATTGTTTTTAGTAATTGTATTCGTAATTCCAAACCCTTTATTAAACTCTTCTAATATTTACGATTCAATGAATACAATACTTTTGAGACAACAGTTACCGAGCGATTGAACAGAAATGGCATTCAATGAGATTCGCAATCAATTGATTTAATTAGTATTCAAAGCCAGAGCTCGCGAATAACAAACCACTCATTTAAACGATTCAAAACCGTTTGTATTTAAAGATTTATTAATTCATTAATCATCTAATTTAAAACATCTGCAACTTATCCCATGTATTATCAGCTAATTTTAATATCATGCCCGTTGTTATATATTTTTTCAACAAGTTATACAATACGGTAACAAAATTAAATGCTCAGAATTAGCACCTCTAACATGAACTAAGAGGAACACTAGAAAATGTCAAAGAAGAAGAAGTTTTTGGATTAAAAATACCATATCCTTCATGTCTCTCATGTGGTTAATCCGGGCCACTAACCCATAAAAGACACAGACCTCTGCCCATCCCAGCACTCGATCTGAATTTCAATTCGCTATTAGATCACGATTTGAATACCATTTGAGTACCGAATTGAGTTTAGAAGTCATTTGTCAAGAATGCCATGAAAGCCATGCTCAAACTGCTCAAACTTCAACAGACATTATCAATAATCATTAATTCTTTACTTTACATAATGATTAAGAACTTGTTGTTTTTCACACGAACAGAGAACAAGATGTTTGTGATAAGAGCCAAACAAAATTAAAAGTTTCCATAAATACCTGATTTCTTAATCTCTTCGAACTCTTTCCAAACGTCCACAAAATCTATGGACTCGTCGAACAGACACTGACCGGACTCGTCCTTCGGGAAGAAGTCTTCGTCCTGTTGTTTGAATGGTGTCGGCCAATGGATGAGGAGCTGATCCACATATCCTAATCCAAAATTCTTGACACTTCTCTCCGCACTGATAGTGGGTCTGCCCTTTCCGAACCAATTCGGCCAGACTTTGGTCACGATATACAGCTCTTCGCGTTTCACTTTTTCCGAATCGATTGCTTCTTTCAATGCTTTTCCGATTTCCTCTTCGTTTTCGTAAAAGTGGGCGCAATCGAAGTGACGATAGCCGGCATCGATGGCTATGCGGACCACTTCTGCCACGACTCCGGGCTCGGCCTGATATGTGCCCAATCCAACGATCGGTATCTTAGTTCCATCGTTGAGATCAATGAGCGGTACTTTTTCAGCGACAGACATGTCTTACGATTTCTATTCTTAGTCAGAATGAGAGACAAAAGAAAGTCTGAGTTAAAAATAATCTTCACTTCAATCAAAGCCCGACTCGTCTGCGAAACACAAGTGGTTCGGTGTTATGAGAGCTCTTCATATTCCAACCACTTCTGCGCCGGTATTATACAATCGTTCAAAGTCAAGGTCTACAATCCTCTCCAACTTCTACCATCCATGTCCTCCTATCCCCTCCCTCTCCACTCTTTCCAACTAATTTATTATAACTCGAATCAAGTATTTGCAGAAATGCTTGAAATCCCGACAAAACCTTTCAAATCTATAATAAAGTAATTTCGAGACATCCGCTAAGCATTGACTATACTATCAGACACTATGAGATCCTTAGTCTTAACGAGGCATTAGATTCTCTCCCTTTTTGACAGTTTGGCCGTTCAATTGATTGCCTCCCATCCGAACACCGGTCCCATCACAGGCCTAGCGTTCAGACCTCGCATTCTATTGATTGCAAATTCCTTTCGTTTGATTTATACTTTTCACCAGTTTTTCCACTTTTTTTACCGATAGAAAGAAATTGTTTTTGTTTTCTTCGTTCATATAATTATATTCTAAACCATACTTAAAATGCTAGACATTTAGCAGAACTCACCCGAAGCCGGACTCCAAAGAGAAGAATTTATTAGGTAATAAACTAGCTACTTTTGCTACTTTTATGTGTTTGCTTGGGTGCTAAGCTTCAATTAAGTATTTCTATGCAGGTAAATACAATATGCAAAACACCTGTATCATCATATTTTACATTATCATTACTTTTTCCATCTATTTTGAGAATAATCTGGATTTTATTATATCTTTTTTTTTGAATAAAATATCAGCCAATCATGACTTCTGACTATAATTATGTATTTGAATCGAATTAAAAGAAATTATAACTTCACTCAAATTGTAAATCATCTTAAATTAAACTAAACTAAAATATATAAATTAACGATTTCCCGCTTTGGAAAAAGACGCGGGATATCAGACGTTTGAAAGTGAATTGATTGGACAGAAATGGATTGGTTTCTCGATTCGGAAGAACTGAGAATTGGCTCAAACATAAAAGAGGCGATCATTTATTGCATTAAACGATTAGATTCGATGTATTTTAGATCGAAGTGTTTGTTGGACTCATATTTTTAATTGAACTGACGCTGAGTTATAAACGATTTCAGTTTAGAGTTGGTGCTAGCAATTAGTTGATGATCGTGATCATAGTTTTAAGGATTATCATAAAACTCGATTTATTGCTACCAATGGGGTGACCAATAAGCAAAATCCCTTTATTACTTTCTTGACTTTAATTTCCAATAAAAGTTAAAATGAAATTACACACCGGTTCTTATGAGATGAGCCCTTTCACGACAAATCTCTGATCAGGACTTAGACCTATCCATCCCTGGCCTACAGATCATGTTTCTCCGGAATCGGTCACGAATCCCATTCAGACAATAGGCATCCCATTGTGATCTCCTGGCGATCCCGTCTTTAATTAGATTATAAATATTGTGAAATCGATCGTTGGTTTGAGAATTAAATATGAATTTCAATTGCAATTTAATCGGTAACTATCATAACATAACATAACCTATCATAACATTCTCAACCAGTCGTGATATTTCCCTCCGATCGGAGTTATAGCTATCGGTCGGTTCGGTCGGCGAACGGCTTCCTATTTCTATTAAAAAACCATTTCGTGATCTGAATTATCAATGAATTCTCTAAATTGAAAAATAAACAAAAATAATCCATTTTTTTAATCAATGAAGATATTTTTGAATGGGATTCAAACCATAATTTAGGTTAAATGACGCATACATTTAGCAAAACAATGGCCAGACTTATCAATATTACCAATATTACCATTTCTATCCAATCCTATCCATTCCTATCCACATTTCCTGACTAATTATGTGTGATCAAGTCAATTACAATCAATTGGCGATTGGCAATGTCAATTTGACATATAATTACAATCCATCACAATATTTGCATAGAATCTGTTTAACAAAGAGCAGATCTACATTGTCAATATTAAAATAATTCAATCAAACAGACTTTGATCCACAAACTAGATCAAATTAATTATTTATCAAATATATTTCCGCAAAGTAGACAAGAAATTGATGAGAAAAGTCGCCAACGAATGCAAAATCTCATTCATAAACCTGTAATTGAAAAACCCCTCAAACCTAACATTAATTTGTGATTTCCTCAAAGTTTCCGTTCATTTAAAAAAATCCTATTCAAAGGTTTGACGAGTTTGGAGTGATTTGACTGAAGAGAAGATCAATTTTCTACGGCTTTCCTTTCATCTCATTCTAAAGACTAGTATTCAAATAAATTATTGATTCTTTGAATTATGAAATTTAAATGACTTGTTTAGAGATAAAAGAGGTTTCGATACTATCACTGACTCATAACTCTTACTATACAGACATAAAACACCTGCAAATCTAGATTTACCTAATTTTTATTAAAAATACATTCATTCGGATAATAATTACCATAATTACAAACTGAGAATAACTTAATATTCAGATAAAAAAATTTGATTATTCAGTGCAGTACAACATTGCGAGGTCACGACCCGTCCCAACACAAAGACCTAATGTGGGTTTCACTCAAATCCAATGATACACACAATCGGTATAATTACATGTCTTCAGTAGGCAATACTGAACGGGTAGTTCTTATGCTTTCCAATACCCATCTCTGTGTGCGGATGACATCTGTAGCCCTTATCCAAGCCATTAATGGCTGTCATCTCGTCGTCAGTCAATTCAAAATCAAATATATTCAAGTTATTAATGATTCTCTCTTTGGTGAACTTTTTGGGAACACAACGATCCTTCTCTGGACGAGCCATCGGAAGACGATCTGACCCGCGCTCACCCCGTAATGGTCGGCCAACTTCTGAATCAGCGGTAGTTTAATGGGTGGAGTCATACTGGCGTTGGGACCGGTAATGGCCAGCGGTGAGTACCCGCACAGAGTTATACCTCTCTTTTGGCAGAATTCTTGGAGAGGAATCTGGTTTAGGTATGGATGACATTCCACTTGGTTTACGGCCGGAACTGTTGATGAGTTCTTGATTATTAGTTCCAACTGTTCTGAGTTGAAGTTTGACACTCCTATCGAACGCGTTAGGCCTAATGGGTAATAAAACAGAGGGAAATTATATAATGAAATAAGTGAATAGCATTAAAGTTGACAAAAGCCAGACCTGATTTCTTAATATCCTCGAACTCCCGCCAGACATCCACCAAATCTATGGTCTGGTCTAAAATTACATTTCCGTCGGCATCTTTTGGGTGATAATTATTGTCATCTTGTTTGAATTGCATCGGCCAATGGATGAGCAACAGATCCAAGTAATTCAAACCTAAGTTCTTAAGACTTCTTTTGGCACTTATAGTGGGTCTGCCCTTCAAGTGCCACGTCGGCCATACCTTACTTACGATGAATAGTTCCTCTCTCTTCACTTTTCCTGCTTTCATGGCTTCGGCCAAACACTTCCCGATGTCCTTCTCGTTGCCGTAGAAGTCGGCGCCATCGAAGTGACGATAACCGGCATCGATGGCAATCTCTATATCTTT
Organism: Liebstadia similis; assembly: GCA_034689365.1. Taxonomy (NCBI): domain Eukaryota; kingdom Metazoa; phylum Arthropoda; class Arachnida; order Sarcoptiformes; family Liebstadiidae; genus Liebstadia; species Liebstadia similis. The sequence continues at coordinate 8,591 of JAQGAJ010000697.1, forward strand.
GCCGGTGGCCTCGTATGTACCGAAGCCCACGATTGGCATCTTATGTCCATCATTGAGCGTCACCATGGGAATTTTCTCTGCCATTATCTCTTGTTTAATATTCTTAAAGTAAATTGAAAGCAAATTCTGTGATTCAACTCTACTTATGTACAGAAAAAATTGAAATAAAAATTATCGTAAAATTCGAGAGAAAAAACTATTAATCGATTATTGGATAATCGGGAACATTATGTTTAATAATCGTCTCATATTTCCCAAAAGTATAAAAGTTTTGCTTATTTCGAGTGAAACCGTTTCGAGAGATAAAATTTTTTTTATCACACATTTATCACACTTTGATTGACGGTTAGGTTAGTAGAGATACCCAGCGGTGGGTCCGATGAACTTCGGTTCCGATTTAGTGTCAATCGGTGACAATAACCTCGGGATTGAAAGATCTCGTGACTTATCTAATCTAATCGTATCTAAGTTTCAACGATTTGAGAATTTGTTATTTTAGTTACAATTAATTACTTTTGTAGTGACACAACTTCTTCACATTCCTTACTTTAATATTCATCGATTTAAACCACAATTCATTAGAATATTTTTGAATGAAAATTATTGAGAGCTAGTTATCCGAGTCTTTCCTACAATTTCCTAAACCTACACAAATCAAGTGATAAAGAATACAAAGATCGAGCTAATGGTTTGAATCCTTGCTGATTATTACTTGTTTTTCAGCTGATATGGTATGATATGCACACGTGTATGTCCAACGATAACAAGTATCTATTCTATCAATTCAAATATCAAGGTGATGAGTCAATCAATCCAAAGTTTGCTAGACTCTCGACACAAACACTTCATGAATATTATATAATTTCAATAATAAGCTTATCTTATATTCAAAATTTTAATTTTCACATTCATATTGAAAGAGGTTGAGAGCACTCGAGTAAGTCGTTCAACAACTGATAATTTAATTCCATTGACTGGAAATTTAAATAATTTTCAAATAATAAAATGTTTATCGTAAGAGAAAAAGCAACAAAATTGATGGCATTGATAGTCCCGTTTTGTCTCGAGTTATAATAAGCAAATTTAAATTAATTTACACTAAATTTATTCAATTCTTTATAAGTTGTCAAAACAAAACCAATAAAACGACCGAAACCTTGTCTTATTATAAAATTTGATTGAGTTATACACAAATTTGTTTACCTTTTCAATTGTTTTCCACTATTGAATTATCAAACTAGTCAAGGAAATCGAGTCCAATAGAGATTTGATGATTCAATTCGATGTCCTCTTTAGTTAATTTCAATTTAATTTCAATTACAAATCATTTATAAATATTTACACAAAATTCTCAATAAATTTAGGAAAAGGTAAAAATTACTTTATTAACGGGTTTTTAGGGCTTTTACAGAGAAATAGTATAACTAATACATGAAATCGGATAATCATTGCTTAAAATCTGAAATTTTAACATAAAATTACAGTAAAATTTGTTTCACTCAATAGGAGACCCCGAATGGGAAGTATCGGTGACTGGGAATGCCGTGGAAGTCCCACGGAAAGCATCGAAGACCATAGTCCAGACCATTGATCAATTTCATCTCCTCTTCGGTCAGTTTGAAATGGAATATATCGATATTGGCTTTGATCCGATTCGGATTAGAACTCTTCGGTATCACAACCACTCCTCTCTGGCTCTGCCATCTGAAGATAACGGCTCCCGGGGTTACGCTATACTTGTTGGCCAGTTCTTTGATTAGAGGCGCTTCAGTCGGTGGAACGTATGGTTTGGTCTTCTCTTTAGAGTTACCGTCGACAACATTGACGGGGTATTGACTGTTGACTGCGGGTCCGGTAGTGCCGAGTGGGCCGTAAGCGGTGACCACAATTCCTTTTTGTTGACAGAAATCAACGAGTTTTCCATTATTGAAGTACGGATGCGATTCGACCTGATTTACAGCCGGTACTGACAATCCGTTATCAATGAGTTCTTGGATTTGCTTTGAATTGAAATTCGAGACACCGATAGAACGGGTGAGCCCTGGAAGGAGAGAATTCGTTTAATGAATAATCACTTTATAAAACTGTTAAATACTTGATCTCTTGATGTCTTCGAACTCTCTCCAGACATCAGACAATTCGATAGACTGGTCCAACTCGACAATTCCGGTTTCATCCCTTCCCGGCCAATAGGTGTCATCGGTTTGCTTGTATTGCATCGGCCAATGGACAAGAAGTAAATCGAGATAATCGAGGCCCAGGTTCTTGAGGGAGCGCTTAGCACTGGCGGTGGGTCTGCCTTTGCCGTGCCAGGTCGGCCACACTTTGCTCACCACAAACAGCTCTTCCCGCTTCACTTTACCGCTGGCGATGGCCTCCCGAAGGTAGTGACCGACATCCTTCTCGTTCTGGTAGTAGTCAGCGGTGTCGAAGTGTCGGTAACCGGCGTCGACGGCTAACAAAATGGCTTTTGGTTCCACCTGATAGGTACCAAAGCCCACGATTGGGATTTGGTTGCCGTCGTTTAGTCTAAGTCTGGGCACTTTCTCGGTTTCGGGCATTGTCTTCAGTCGTCTTCTGATGTCGAGAAGCTTTGTAATGGTTCTCAAACTTTTGTGACTGAAAAGCGAAAACTTTCGGGAATTTATATCAAATTCTTCTTATCAGAGACCAAATGTCATAACATGTTATTTACAGCAAAAACCAAAAGAAACCGAATTAAGTCAAAACAAATCCAAAATAAACAGTTAGACTTTGGTAGTTTTGGTTCTGGAAGTATCTGATAGATCAAAGTTCTTGTTTCTGTCAGTCTGTCTGCCGACCAAATGGCATGATTTAATGCCAGAGTGTTCCGGATTGTCATCAAGTAATATTCCCATACTTTGCCGAACTTTGTGCTCTTGATAATACTTTTTTTTGTCTGAATAGTTGTGAGTTTTGTGAACTTGACAACTTGTGACAAGCTTAATGTTTATTTGACAAATATGATCACATAATTCCAGTTCTGAATAACTAAACATTTACTCGATGTAAACCATTGCCCGAAAATTTTCACTGATGTTCATCGAGTGTGTAATCGACTAATGATTTGGTGACTTTCCGTATCGATCGGATCTGTTAGTGACTCATCCCTTAATTATCCTGTTCTTAGGTTTCTTTGAACAATTAGTAGAAAATTAAGAAATGCACTGATGATCACCTAAATTATCGAGAGATAGATTTAGAAGATGTTATCGACATTGGCTCTGATGATAGAGACAACTCTTTCGAATTGACCTCAACCATAATTATAATTAAAAGGGTGGTTAAACTCTAAATATATATCGCTATTTAAAGTAATTTTAAAATATTCTAGACTTTTCATTATCATAGTGTTCATCATAAGAGTAACAATGGAATAGAATTTAATTTTATGGAAGTTCTGATTACTATCTCTTGATTTTTAGTACATCCCTCTGATATCATCCCTATATTATCCATCCCTGAAATGTCATGCAATTAAGGCCAACAATCTATCGGTAATATCGAACTCTTCTAATAATGATATCGAAGTCAATTGATATGTATTTCGGACGCGATAACTAACGAAAAATGCTTAACTGTTTTGAGAGTCATCCGAGTAATTGTATGTTCGCTAACGAACGAAAAGCCATACGTTTTGCTCATTATCTCCGAGTATATCATCAACTGATAGATAAACAAAACATTGACTTTAATGATGACCAAGACTTCAATCAAATACCAATACCTTGTGTGCGCTTCTCAGCGGAAACTTTTGCGCACAGACTGAATGAAACGTCTGTGCGATTGTCTGGCTTTTGTGGGACACCATTGAGGCCGAGACCAAGACTAGTGTCAGGAAAAATGATTTTACAATTAAAACCATTGTGAACTCAATTCTGAGCACTAATGGTATGGATGTAAAGAAGTAAATGTAAGACAGGAATAGAATTATTGTGACGAATATTATCAGAGTTTGTGTCAGATATGCCTTCCAGTAGTGGTTGTAAGTGATCAGAGTCTGGCATATCTTCTCATGTCTACGAACCAACTTCTTCAAAGTCACCCCTTTCTTACGCAATGACTTAGTCTTATTCAAAGACCGCATTTGTCGCTCGACTTCACTGAATTGCGATTCGATATAACAACAGATCAGATGAAAATATATGGGAAACCAATAGAGAATTCGAGGACAATAGTAGACCCAAAGCATCCAAAGGGGTATCCAAAGAGTGCCGAACTTAACCAAGTCTTGAGTGCCATAACTCGAGGCAAACATAATCCAAACGGAAAGCCATCCGTTCCATATGATCAGACCCACCATACAATTTACCCAAAAGTATGCCAACCGAGCTCTTCTCTTAAACCTATTGATCAAAAAAGTTAACATAGTTAACAGTCTGTTATTTTTTCATAATTTCCACAAAAAACTCATCAGAGGAGGTTATTCATTCACAACACTAATTGGATGAACAGATCCTTTCCAAGTATTGGTGGCTCCAAATGGACTAAACGCTAAACTCTGTAAGAAGTGAGGGTAATATATGTCGGAGAAGTGAGGTTTAGTATTGGCATCAGATACTGATCGACTTTATTAGGAT
>JAQGAJ010000698.1:0-13187 GCA_034689365.1 Liebstadia similis
TCTCTCTCTCTCTCTCTCTCTCTCTCTCTCTCTCTCTCTCCCTTCCCATTATGCGGGAGCTCTTGGTCTTCCTTTTTGAGTCTTAGCTTTAATACAAATTTATTGTCGCATTAATACTTGAGATGTGATGTAATTTATATCTATTTTTTCTTCCGAGAACTCTTCGTTAATTAAGACATGACTTTGTCTTTTGATTTAATTTTCACACATATGATTAGCGATCAGTGATCAGTGATCACTATGAGATCACTTCTCTGTCCAAATGAATGATCGTTGATCTCTGAGACCGGACTAACTCTTCACACATTTCACTTCAAGACTGAGTCTGCACTCAATCGACAATTACTTGAGTTCACAATAAAAGAAACGAAAATAATTGCGAGTATTATAGCCATTGATGTGTATCTGTCAACGAGCTATCATTCTTTTGGTTGCACTTAATTTGATCCCGTTATCCACTATAAGCCCAGAGGGTCAGAACAGACTTTGTAGTTTGTGTTTTGCCCTAAATTAGTAGAGAAAACATGAGCTCAACTCTCTGTCTCTCTCTTTCTCTCGTTCGCGAAGTGAGTCATTTCGATATCAAAAAAGGGAACCCAAGAAGTGGGCACTGAATCGGGGAATATATTTGGATATCGTCGCCGATAAGTGACGGCAAGGGTGAGGCTCTCACTCGGGTTCAGTCTCTATGGCAACAAACAGACAGACATAAAGTGTTTGAAGTGGAAGTGGATATTGAAATGCATTGCTTTTGGTTCACTCTATTTGACAACTTCTGCAAAGATCTATCTGTGGCTCAAGAGATATCACTTCCAGATTTACCTTTCATTTGAACCAAACTTTTGCTCAAAAATTCTTCACTCATTTAGTATTCCAATGATATTCGAGTTAAAGAAATAACTGAATATTTTGATAGAAAGAGAGCTCAAAGTGAGTGCTCTTTAACAGCGAGCAAATGGAGTGAAGAGATTATGCAATGAAACTGCGATCACATCTCTCTCTGTATATGAAATCCAATGTCAGAGACCTATCGTTCGACTGAACACAAGTGTCGAAACATTATAATTGTCTGATTTATTGCATTTCAATCGCAACCATATTCTTATTAAACAGTTTATTAAATTGCGATAATAAGTATCAGTAATTCGTCTGATATTCATCTAATTAAGGGATTTGTTTCTCTTAATTAATGAGAGACTAAAACACATTTATCAAAGCTCGAGACCATTGAAGCTGAAGATCGATCACAAAAAAGTTCACACATTGAGGCAAAAGAAGAGCTAAGATTATAGATCTTCGTCTAATACTATAATCAACTCATTTATGATGACGAGGGACACAAACAATGAACAGTCTGTTTATCTTTAAAGTTAAATGAATTCATTTTCGATGATTGAGGACAAAAAACAAATTAAAACGACGAGACTTTAAATGATTTGAAACTGTTTGATATGTAAACAAAGATATTTGAGATTTAGTTTGAAATCGGAGTTTAAATGAAAGTTAACTAAAGTTATATAATCTTTGAATTAAATAATGACATGACTTTGAGACTGAAGTGCAATGAGGACTGAATTTCAAGGTTATTCAAACACTTTTTGCTCACCTGTCCATCAAAAGAAAGCCCACATTTATCTTAACATTATATCCAAACGACTCGCTATTGATTGTCATTAATCCTCTTTACCTAATGGTCTCGATTTGCATGATATCGCGGAATAAAAATATAATTTAATGGATATATTATGAAAAGGTAAATGAATTATCTCTTTATAACTAAATTATTTGAGCAGTAAATTACAGTTACAATACTTTTCTGTGCGATTACATTAAATTCTCAATACATGAAATCGTTTTATTTGTTTTCCAAAAGCTCTCAAAATATGAGAAACAAGTTAAGAGTTGTTTCGCTGTTTATTCAAAGGCCTATTGAGTGACAGTTTGTCTTTCAATTGATCAATGATTAAAACATATATTTTCTTCTCTCTATGAAACGTAAGAACAGTTTTCAAATGAATATCTTATATTTAAACAGCGATTCTGTAAACAAATCGATATTTCAATTGAAAACGTATTCCGAGAAACAGAAAAACTGAAAAAGAGTCTGATTTGACTCTCATTTAAAATTATTTGAAATGATTTCTAATCATTTTGGACTCACTGTGGGCTCATTCTAAACATGGGTGGCATAAGTCGTGTTCAAAGTCATTAATTGACAACATTTTCGAGTTATTTCACTATAATTTCAAAACATTTTAAACCAGTTTTAATCCAAACCACAAAAGCAATGAAAGCATTGACTGCATTGCAGACGAGCGCTAAGGGATAGAACTCTTTGAGGGGAAGCGGTTGTCAGTCCTCTCGGCTCAGGTGCTCATCGACTATGGGTTTGGACTAAGGGTTCGGGGGTTTCGACAAATCAAAAAACAGTTTAATGTGTTTGAGGTCTTGGAAGGGATTCAAACGAATATTATTCAAACTGAAGCTAATGTACCGTAACTTCGCTTAAATGTCACCGTTTTTTCATATTTCATACAAAAATGTATTTTAAATATAATATAAAAGTAATGAAAACACAAAAAAGGAAAACAACAGAAATGAAAGAAATAAATGACAAAAATTTATTGCAATGAAAACGGTTTAAAGAGATATCATTCAAACGAAAACTTGAATAACAATTATAACCAAACGTTACAGAAATTAAAAGTGTATTTGAATAACAAATCAAACAATTTATGAAAAAATCAATTATAAAAGTGAATACAAAACTAATAATAAATGAAATGATAATAAAATATATGGAAAGACATTAAACTAGATTTGAATAAACCATTCGTCGAATCGATATTTAAATAACAATAAGTGATAATAAACTGAAAGACTGGAAATGAGTTGCTTTGAGTGCATATAAACCACATTAACCACAACTAATGGCCACTTAGAGGCCAACCATCGCATCAATGGTGTGCTCTTCGGGTGGGATAGAGTGATACAAATGTCCGATGTCTTACCTGCTAGTCGGAGGGCTGACATCCGCTGGAACTCCGGCTCTTCCAACCATTTCTGCATTCTTCGGAAGGTTTCGCGGCCTGACTTGAGTTTGCTCCATGGCTTGGGGTTGCGAAGAAGGTCCGAGAGTGTGCCCTGACTCCGACACAGGACTCGCTGAGCGAATATGGCCTGAGGTATGGAATATCGCTTCAGTTCCGCACTAATCCTTTGTGCGAGATCTTTGGTATTGATTTCTTCGATATCGTCGGCGCCGTTGTTGGACGCGGACGAAGAGGTTTGACTGACGGCTTGGTTGTTGATCTGCTTTGAGCCGTTGGCGCCACCGATACTGATCTGATGCTGTTGTTTGATTTGATTGAGTTGTTGGTGCTGTTGATGAAGAGCATTAGCTGTGGTGACAACAGCCACGGGTGTTGAGACAATGGTTGTGGCCAGATTGCTCATGCCTGCTGTGGCCGCCTGTACTATAGTGACTGTTTGTGCCGTCGGTGCTATGGCTGCGGGGGTCGGAGTGACTGCTTGTAAGACTGTGATGGGTTGCGGTGCGGCCGTCAAAGTAGTGGCCATTTTTACGTGTTGGGGACCGTGACTGCTATGACTGATCGTTTGTTGCGGTGCAGTTACCGAAGTGCCCGAACAGACTGTGCCCGTGAGAACACCACTTACTGTTATTGGAACTGAACTCATGGATGACACCTGTGTTGGTGGCGGTGAAGGAATGTGACTCGAATGGGGACTCGTCGGCAGACCATTGAGGGCCGGCATCAGAGATGTGGGCGAATGGAGGTTAACCGACGACGGACTCTGAGGTGATCCCTGTCTTAAGGTGTAGTCGTAGCCATTGGTCGGCGACAGACTCTTATCGGGCGAATGTAATCCATTGGAAGGGTATGGCGGAGAAGGAATGCCACCCGAATGCTGATGAATACCGCCGTTGGTGTTGATGATGGCAGCGGCAGTCACGTGATGGTGATGGTGATGGTGTCCTGTGGTAACACCGAGAGTGGGTGACATGTTCTGTACGGTCATACCTGCGGCTGCCATAGCGGTGCCGACTATGGATTTGTCGTATGGGTATTGGTTAACATTCATACCGAGAGAGGCGTTTTGCATATGCATCAGAGCGAAGCCTCCATTGCCCGGATGGCCGTAATGGTGAGTGAACTTGTCTGACATGGTTGAGATGGGGGGCAACGGCTGAAGAGGTGTCAGAGTTGCGTATGAACTGGACGTTGTGAAGCCGGGCGGAGTCATCCGGCCGTTTAGAGTCTGGTACGTGGGCTCCGAAAGGACGCCCCGAAAGTCTGTGGCGTCAATCATACCGGTGGTCACCGGAACTGTTACGACGTCCGATACGTCGGTGTCGTCGGCGTCACAATTGTCTACTTCTTCGTCAACTTCGTCGACGTCACCGTCGGTCGACTCGGGTCTGGCGGCGATCTCAGAGGCTATTTCATGGGCTGGTAAGAGCTCTGGAGGATCGACACCACTTCCAACGCTGTCAACTGACTCGACTGCATCCACGTTATCAACTGTTGGGACACCACTCGAGTCACTCCGGCTCTCGTCATGAGCGCCAGTGCCACCACCAGTGCCACCGCCCATTTGCTGGTCGGCCAACTCGTTGCCCAAGTTATCCATGATTTGCGCGCTTCGATCGTTTCAATGGCAATCAAAATGCATCGACCGCTCAGAACAGACACTCCTAAACACTCCTCTACTTCTGTCGATGGAATTTAACGATCGAGAAAAGGGTTTTCGCCAAAAGACAATCTATCGATGCGATGGGAACTAACACAACCTGGTATTGGAGTAACCATTGCTCGCCATTTTCAGCTTAAGCACAAGCAGAAGGAGGACAGGGAAGCGACGCAAGAGCCCAAAGCACAGTTCCATTGCCTCCCAATAGCTGTTCCCAACCATTCTGTTCTACCTTTCATCCAACGCATGCCTACTCTCCATCCCAACCATTCTCTATGTGTTCCAACAGTTCCCTCTATTCCACCGTCTTTTCCATACATTCATAGCTTTGTTGTGTTTCTCTGCGGCATTGGATTTAATAACGAGAGCTCAGAACAAAATGTCCGATAACTTTGCAAACAAGTCCTCAAGCGGTTGATCGTCGACTGTCTCCTCGAGAGTCTCGTACCGACGGGTCATCACCGGTGGCACCCATTGTTGACCTGAGCCCAATCGCACATCACTCACATGTAATTTTGCGATTGCAGACGAATTTCCAATAAATTTGATCCTCAAATCGATAAATAATTGTGATGTGAGTGCAATGCCAGTCATGCTCAGCATCGGTAGTGCTCACCACTGCTCAGCACATCCACAGTCATTCAGATCTCACAAACACTCTATACATAAGTCGCACTTATCGTACGCTCCAAACAATCGCAAAAAATAAATATAGTGTGCAATGCCTTTCAGCTGACTTGAGTTCGGCTTCAGATGGGCTTCACATCAGATCAGGTCTTATCACTCAGTATGAGTTGGCCTGAGTTGGCCTCAGCTCTTCACTCGAACCAATCCCTTGTGTAAGCAAACCATCGGACGGAGCGTTAGATTATAGCAAAACTAATTCATTTGCCAAACATTTCTCAGCAATTCATTGCTTGACTCACACAAAGACTTCTGATTTCACCACTTTTTTGCTTTCAATATTCGTATTAAGAATATTCAGTATTATAAACATTAACAACAATTCGCATAATTATATTCTTTAAATTGTTTCCGAAACCAAATGTGATTTCCATAACTTTATTATTTGGTTAATTTTGTTGATTTTGTTATACCTTTCAGTTTAATCGACTCTTTTAATTGAATTAGTGATCGCATCCATTCATATGAAAAGTTCTGTTTTGTTAGTCAGACCTCAGAGTGTCTGTCATTTTAGTCTTTATTTCAGATGTAGTTTTGTTTTGGTTTGAATGCCTCGAAAAACAATAGAATGAGAGACCGAATGTTCTCAATTGCAGGGAAGGAAAGGCAAGGGATCGGAGGGAAGAGTGAACTGAAGTTTTTGTTTTATTCCCAGTATTAAAGTGCGTGAACTCATTGCTCGATGTAATGCCTGTTCTGTGCATTACATACGTATTAGAGGAGTAGAGAAGTAGAGGAATAGAGGAGAAGGCAATGGAGTGGCTGTTGGTTTGCCAATGCATGTCAGGCCTGAACCGGAGTCCACTCCATGAACACTACGTCTAAGTAAAACACGACTCGAATATACACGACTGGAGTGAGTCAGTCAGTGGTAATACTGTAAACGTGTCTTATAATTAAGCGGTTGTGCCGGCAGTGACGGCACCACTGCTGCGGTCGTTAGTGCCAGAGATGGCCGACCACTCTCTCCGCACACTATATCTCGTTTTGTTTGTTCTTCATTCGTACACTTGTCTACCGATTCAGTTACCATTGGTTACCTGACATCGAGCAAAATACTAATTATAAAAACGAACACTTTTTCCCATTTATTTTCCTTTTATATCATTTCTCGCAAATTATTAGTCATATTCACGACATTCCCTTCGCTCAGACATCAATTCATTTGAAGCACAAAACCAAAACCGGTCTCTCATTCAGAGTTAAAACATTTCTCTGATCTGATGTTGTTTTCAGGTTCTATTGGTTTATGTTTTTGATGTCTAAACTCGAGTTAACCTAAAAGTCGATTCAAAAGTATTTTTTACATATCGAAAGAAAAGCCACGAAATGTTAATCTTCTTTGAGATCACATAAATGGTAGTCATTTCAAGTTCAATGTCCAGTAATACCAATGTATTGGTAGAGACATTGGTTAAGGCATTGGTAGAACCCCTGAAAAGCCTCTTCACTACCATTGCGTGCCTTATATTATACCAATTGAATGATTGAATGATTTGAATTATACGAACCATTGAAACATTGGTGACCTTTGCCAACATTTGCCAACACTGCCAACCATTGCAAACCTGTCTAATAGCCAGCTATGAAATTGCTTTTGGTTTAATCTCTCGTCACATAAAATTAAAATTGAATCGGTATTAACAGTTGAATAAACTCTAATAATTGGTAAAAGGATTTGAATTAAAGACAAAAATACCATTTTGTCAAAAGTATTACAATTATTCGTCAAATATCTCGCTAAATAAAGTTGGATTCTCTTTTGAAAAATTTCAACTGAGATGATATTTATTGTGATGAAATTGAATGAATGGTTTGTTTCTTCTTCTGGTTGTAAAAATGTGAGCTCAGGTGGTGTCAGAGGAGATACTTTGTAGAGCACTAGTCGTCTGACAAACAATTTTGGGCTTCAGATGAGAAAATTCTCCGATTGTATGAACACTGGGTTTAAAATGTGTGCGAAAAACGAATATATTTTTCCATTGAAAGTATCGCTTAATACCAGTCCAACGCCTGTCCAATAGTAGGACCGCCGGTGTTCGTAGTCTTTGCAGCTGTTTATCTGTTTTGAAATAATTCGTTCAAATCTATGGTATAATTGTCTACTATTTTATCATTTTATGTATTCTTTTTGCGAACCGAATGAATAGTTATATACACAATGAAAATTGGTTTACGAGAAGATAAGTTTAGCATAAAAATAGTAATAACAAAGATATATCGCAGATATAACCATAACAATAATACATACTCTCAAAAGGATTTCGATTCAATTTCTCCTTTTATTTTCGCTCCAAATGTTTGAAAACAACAATAATCGGGTTTATTATAGTCTCAATTGAAATCTCAATCGATTTGATCGACAGTTTCTCTGCAAATTGCAAATTGATTGAAATCTTCTCAACTGTTCTCTTAAGAAAGCGTCGAATTTGTATATTTTGAAAATGTTTTACACAAAAAGGCAAATAAAATATTTGTGTTTCTCATAAATGTTTAACGATTGATAAATTAGTGAACTATTAACCGATAAACCGATCGAAAATTGTTTAACTATTAAGAGTGGAATAACCCCTAAGAAGTGGATAATCCGAATATCGATGAGGAATGCCTTATAATCCGAAGTCTAGACCGAGAGAGAAGTTTATATCGATTTGTGAGATCGTAAGTCACGGTCTGTCACTTCGACGATAATATAAATCGCTAAACAATAATAAATGACTGAGAATTCAATTAAACTAATTAATTGAATGAATGCATAATTATATGAAAATATCAATATTATAGTAACAATTCGTCTTAGAGTCTGTGCTCACAATGGGAACACTTTTTCAGTTCATTTTTGACTCTTAAATATCGGTCAAAATGATTACATTTTTCTTTTTATGACTGATTTACTAATTTTTTTTATTGCGAAAAGTCTAGAATTGAAAACTCTTTCGGTGAGAGAACTGATAAAAGGGGAGAACAGTAGTCGTCGAGTCGTTAATCTACGAAATGTATTCGACGTTTTGTACCGACTCTTCACTGTTTGAATCGGTTTTGCATTTGTGTTGAATTTCCCGTACATTTACTCTCGAATTGGAGTTTATATTAAATATTATGAAAGTTATTATATTAGTGGCGAACAAACTATTAGACGCTTTTGCATAACAGAGACATAAAATTGAATGTAAACTAATAGACATTATGTGTTGAATATTATATTAGCGCCGCTTCTAATCAGAAACGCTTCTGATTTCTGGTTATAATTTTAATAATGAGATTCATTTGTGATTAATTCCTATCGTTGTTCATCCCTTTCTTGTCCCAAACAATAGGATGTGTCTTATCTGAACTAATTTTTCAAAATAAATCACTGGCGCGACGTTTGCCGATAGTGTTATGGCCTTTGCATCCATTGCCGACTCATTCCGAGCCTAACCTCTCCTCTCCTCTCTCTTCCCTCTTCTTCTTCTCAATTGTTTTCCTCTCTCTATAGGTCGTCCGATAATCCCCTTTAGTTTTTTTAAATGTGAGCTCAGATTCAAAAAATAAGACACTTTATTATTGTCTGAGTTGAAGACCTCGACAATTGGTAACTCCTCGAGTCGTTGAATAGAAATATTTGTTTTTAATTTCAACTTTTAATTGTTAATCGAATCCGAGTTCTGAGAAATTAATTAAAATTTATGAAACATTTGTTTAATCGTATGGAAATAATTCGGATGTTTTGCGATTCAATTAACTTTTGTAACAAATTTTCTTAGATTAGACGAAACGCCAAATGGATTCAAAAACTTAACAGTAATTAACTGCTGTTTTGTTATCTTTTGGCTTATATTTAAATGTGAAAGTTATTCGTCGAGAGTTAAGACGAGCTCTTATTCGAGACAATCATTTTTTGTTTGACTTTCTCTTTTCAAATACATTAAATTGATTGATAGATAATTGTGATATGACTTATACGCAGAAACTAACAAAGATTATAAAGTTATGGGATTTGACATAGAGTTAGAGCACATTAAGCAATTGAAAATCTAAGACAAGAAACAATTTCGCAAAGTTGTTGGGAAACTAGAGTTCGACTGTAGAATCGAATCTCTTTGGATGAGATAATAAGCCTTACTTTACATATAACCAAATGCTTGCGATTAGTGTTTGATTGACTATTTTCGCTGATAATAGCGATAACGACAACACTTTAATCTGAAACGTCAAACAAATGGTTGAATACATAGTTTTTTGTTCTCACAAAAGTTTGTCATAAAATATTAATGTAGGCTATAGTGAAGGCACCGAAACAATTGAGATCTGATGCCAACCCCTGTTGTCGACTGAGTTTTGAATTAACTTTTATCTCAAGGCTTACAAAAAAAAGTGTAATTAGTTTTTCGCATAAAAATCTTTAATTTTCTTTTGGCAGAGAATTCGAGATTTTGATCGAAAATGGATTTGAAAGCAAACAAACATAAAGTTCTTCATAGCTATCAAAATAAGTCCTACTCTAAGAACGACTGGTATTTCGGAGCTATTACTCGGTCTGAAGCCGAGAACGTTTTGATCGGTTATGGTTTGTCTGAGGGATTATTCCTCGTTCGTCAAAGTATGTCTTCGCCGGGAGATTATGTGCTGAGTTGTGTACACAAGGGTTTGATAGTCCACTACCAAATCCAACGACTGGGTGATGACCCACTGTTTAGGATCGCCGATCGAATGGTTTGGATCCATGGCTTGGATGCTCTTTTAGAGCACTTTAGAGACTCGAGTCAACCGGAAAGCAGATGTCTATCTCTTCACTACCATTGCCAGGGCTCAGACCCACCTCCAGAGACACTACGACACGGCAGACGAAATCTCTTGCACCGGTCAGTCGCGGCCGCAGATCACAAAGTGGTGTCCGAATTGCTCAACGCTGACAGAAAATATAACTTAGAGGCCAGGGATGAAAGGGGACGGACGGCATTGCACTTAGCGGTAGAGTTGGACGAAGAGAAACACTACTCAATAGTAGAGCAACTGATTAGTGCCGGCGCTTATGTCGACTCCAAAGACTCTGAATCTATAACTCCTTTGCATTTATGCGCGAAACTAAATAAACACAAATTCACAGAACTTCTGATCACTGAAGGAAAGGCAAAGACATTTGTCCGCACTAAAGAGGGATGGGTTGCACTCCATTTTGCCGCTGAATCAGGAAATGCCGAAGTGGTAGAAGTTTTGCTCCGATGTGGAGCCGCACCGCATCCCCGAAGCAATAGTAATGAGACGCCGATAGATCTAGCGATCAAACTGAATGACTGCAAATGCAAAGAGTTGTGTCACTTGTATTCCGATCGACCGATTGATCAGTTGGAACCCAGAAATCAATGGTTTTGTGAACACTTGAAGAGTAGGTATGACATCGACAAACTATTTGAGTCTCACTCAGGAGACGGCACTTTCCTCGTGAGGAAGAGTCAGTCCAAACATAACACACACGTTCTGGTGATGTCTCACAACAGAAAAGTTTATAATTTTGAAATACAATACAATAACGGCTTTTATTTCATCGATTCCGGTCCTTATTGGCCGTCATTAGAACATCTGATTTGGTATCACAAGTGGAACAGCGATGGTCTCCCATCCAGACTGAGTGCTCCCCTCTTATCGGTTATCAATACATCAATAAATGAAAAGTTAATTGAAATCAATACCGAAAACAATGAGGACTTGGAATCTAATGATAATAATGAGTGCATTAAATCGATATTATTTATCGACGGAAGTCAAGTGAGAACCGAGTCTTTGATCGGTACCGGAGAGTACGCCGATGTGTTCAAAGGCTTTTGGGATCGGAATCATCGACAAACGACTTCAGTTGCCATTAAAATACTAAGGAATAGAGATATTGAGGATATCGAACAAAAAATTGATAATTCACTCAAAGAGATAGAAGTGATGACAAGTCTCAGACATCCAAACATTGTTAGACTCTTAGGGGTTTGCGTCGGACACCCTTTAATGATGATACAAGAATTTGCTCCCATGGGAAGTGCTAAAGACTTTATGATCAGATACCCTCATCTGGTGAACGGACCTCAACATCTCAAATGCTGGTCGACTCAAATCGCAAATGGAATGCATTTCTTGGAAGTAAAACATTTTGTTCACAGAGATTTGGCCGCAAGAAATGTCCTCATCTTCGGGTTGTGGACCGTCAAAATAGGTGACTTCGGTCTCTCCCGTGCGCTCAAATCGGACGAAGAACTCTATTGCTCGTCGTCGCGGGACTGTTGGCCACTCCGATGGTACGCACCCGAGTCTCTCAGATGGGGAACATTCAGTCACGCGTCTGACGTTTGGTCGTACGGAGTATTGCTTTGGGAAATGTATTGCTTCGGTGATCATCCGTACGGACATATAGACAACTGTCATATCTTAGACTATATCGAAGACGGGAAACGACTGTCAAAGCCTGAAGAGTGCAGTGAATCCATGTATGGATTGATGTGTTTCTGTTGGGCATATGAACCCAAAAATAGGCCCACTTTTGCCGAAATCGTTAAATTAATGCTCACTAATGACTCCACTTATGAATCGATGAGGAATGAGCTCAAGTCAGCGATTGAAATGTGATTTAATGATTCAAATTTGTTATTATATTTTTGACATCAAATAAATGTCTCAAATGGTTGTTCTGTCGCCAAATATATTCCATATTTCCCTAATCTTCACATTTGTGTTACAGTGGGAGTAACCCTTTGGTCCGACCGACGACTTGTGCCGCACATTAAGAGTCTGAGCACCAGTCAGTCACTAACCATGAGATACAAACCCAGTGAATATTAATTGATCGGACGAATCGTACATTTATTGCAAGACTTTCGGCTGTTTTTGTCAAAAGTGGGTCCAAAAGCAAACTCTATATAAGTTTAGGAAAAGTATTGAACATTTGAGTTGAGATTGAATGAGCGTTCGGGAGAGGCTGAGAGAGGCTGAGAGAGGCCGAGATAGACCCAGAGAGAGAGACGATCGACGCGATCACTACTATTCGACTCGCAATCACATCGCGATCATCGTATTTATGAAAACGAGTGACAATTTTGTTGGTCTAATACATAATATTATTATATGGTTTGCATTATATTATATAATATTTTAGTCATAAGTAATCAATAGAGAAAAGAGTGGAAAAGAGTGTCGACTCTAAGAGATACCCATTTCTGATAGGTTTAGGCTTAATGTCGAGTTTAGAGCAAACCTTTGTATCCGACAAAAGTGAATACAAAAGTAGCACAAAGTGTGCCAACAATGGGATCACTGAATAAGCGGTGCAATGATTGCAACCAACTCTCAAAGAGAGGAAACACTACTTGTAATTTGGTTCCTAATCTATTTGAGCCTCACTTTCACTCACTTTATGAGCTCAACACAAAATCAATCAAACATTTTCGCATATATTGACGCCGAACTCAAATCGAGATATATTTTGCATATACTTAACGCTAACTCAAAAAAGCCCAACATTTAAAAAATACATTTATAGGTTCTCTCAAATGCAGATTCACTTATGTGACTCAAACTTGCCTTCAATTCTATACTAACTTTTCAAATGAGCTAAACTAACCCGTGATATATCTATTTAACAAATGTTTCTCAATTAAAAACAATAATATTCTTTTGTATAAACAATTTGACAGCATTTGTATAATCAGTTTTACGACAAATCTATTAATATTGTTGTTTTTTAAACCATTGAAATAATTTAGGGATGGCCAATAGGGTATATTCCTAACCCCCCCCCCCCCCTAGATCGGAAAATTTGACTAAAC
>JAQGAJ010000699.1:0-13174 GCA_034689365.1 Liebstadia similis
ATTCTTTAAAAGTTTATAATTTTCTTTGTTTCTGCAGATATTTCATAAGATTAATCACTTTTGTGTGCAAATTATCGATCTTATACTTAAACTCATCCAAACTTTTTATCTTTTTATCGATTATCACATTTTCCTCATTGTTTGCCGAACTTTTACGCAATTCTAATCTCGCCTTCAATTTCTGAACCCTTTCCCGAATCGAATCAATTCTTGAGACCAGAATCTGACAGACATTCATATTCTTCATCTCCTTTTTAACCACTTTTTTGACACTTTTAGTGACCTCTTTGTCTAAATTCCATACTTTAGGTGAGATATAAGTCGTGGAAATGAGTCGCCGTCTTATACTAAGTGTGTTTCCGTATCGGTCGGAATCGGTCAAAGTTCTCAAATAAATCGCTTCTTGAGATCTCAAAATCCTGAGCGCATCCAAAGATACCCAAAGAGTGAGAATTATCACAATTGTAGTCACAGTGGGAAGTATTAAGACTTCGAACCACGAAAAGTATATAATCCAGAAACTCATTCTTTTCACTACAACTCAATTGTAATTCAAAACTTCGGAATATTTGGCGATCTCTCGCGATCTAATTCTTTGATACCTAATAGTACTTCAGAGCAAATTCAAGCCATTGTCTCAATTCTTCAATCTCTTCAATGGTTTAGAAATAAGTATCTAATTTAAGAATATGTTTAAAGCTTTTCTTCTTTTTCTAAATTCTAAAGAAGTTCTAAAGAAGTTCTAAAGAGGTTCTAAATTAATCAATCTTTCATTTCAATCAATTCATGAGTTCCTATAGATTTTAATCGAAATAAACGATAACTTTTAATAAATTCATTTCAATCTAATAACAAATTGTTAGACAAAACAAAACATTTAATTTTAATGTTTAATTAAAACCTTCAAAGAGTTGAATGATTTGAGAAAACTTTGTCTAATAATTGCATTCAATATATTCTATTAATTGCAATGACTTTAGTGTTGTTTAGAATCAATGATCGGATCTGACATTGAATTTGAGGACAAACGCTATAAATATTAATTTGATTTGAGGTAAAGTTTTTCAGAGTCTGTGACTATGAATACAATCAATTGATCCGATTATAGTCGAGGAGAAGAACTTTCCAGCACTTTGTGGTTCAATCACTGAAGAGATGTCTGTAATGTCTGAACGAACCAAACGTCAGTTCAGTTAAGACTTCAATCAAAACCAATATATTGTTTACAAAGCGATGAATATTCGAGAAATCAGTTGAAATCAAATAATCTATGATTTAGTTTATGACAGCTTTTGACGCGAAGACAGTGACCATCGATGACGTTATGAACGAGTGATTGCATTGATCTCAGTTTGGATGTGATCTTCGGCTGACCGGACATAAGAAGATAATAAGTTTGTGTCAGTTTTGATAACTTTGACCATCGATGGCAAAAGTGTTTTGTTTTGGCAATACTTCTAATGGCGAGTTAGGACTCGGAGGAATAGAAGACGAGCACATTCTGCTACCGAGGAAGCAGAAGCTGTCGGTCGACAACCGAAAGTTCGGCTTAAGACAACTCTGTTCCGGCCGTAACCACACTTTGGTTCTCCTCCGAAACGAATCTGAAGACACGACTCTTGTGCTCAGTTGCGGTTCAAATGAAAGGAATCAATTGGGACGCGAAGGCAGTTGGAAACAACTGCAACCGATCGACGCTCTTCGCAATCATGTAGTGGTGCGGATGTGTTGCGCAGCCAATCACTCACTTGTGTTGACCGAAGCCGGACAGATCTTCGGCTGGGGATGCAATCTGTTCGGACAGTTGGGTATGTCCTCTGAGGTTGCAATTTATCTTATTTGGAAATTTCCTTGAAGGTCTGGGAAACACAGGCGAAGAATCTGTTGGAAAGCCTTCATTAGTGAAGAAATTGGCCGCCGAAACAGTTGTCCAGATCTCTTGCGGAGGAAACCATAATCTGGCGCTCACTAAAAGTATTATTATCTTGTATTTTACTTAACCACTAATGAGAGTTCTGAATATTTACAGCGGGTTTAGTATACTCTTGGGGTTCAAATTCTTTCGGTCAGGTCTGTCCGCAAAACACTTTAATTTCATTATTACTTAATTATTGCATTTAATTAGTTGGGAATCGGAACGCGCGGTAACATTGAGAACAGTCCCGTCGAGATCACGAATCTTCGGTCTATTCCTATTCGGCTCTTATCGTCCGGAGGATACCATTCGGCTGTCCTTTCATACATGGGTGTTGTATATGTTTGGGGAAAGAATGAGTTCGGACAATTGGGACTGAATGATACTCAGAACAGAACAGTTCCTATGGTTCAGAGCAGTCTTCGGAACCAAAGAATATCGTTTATCGATTGCGGTGAAGATCATTCGGTGGCGCTTACAAGTGATGGCGGATTGTTTACATGGGGTCACGGAATGTATGGCCAGTTAGGACACGGAAGGACAAGCAATGAGATATTGCCGCGAAGAGTCTTCGAACTGATGGGTAATGTAGTCACTCAAGTCTCGTGCGGTCGATGCCATACCTTGGCTTCGGTCGGTTCCAAAGGCAGGGTCTTTGCGTTCGGACTCAATGGGTCGGGACAGCTGGGGATCGGCACTCAAATTAGTAAAAATGTTCCGATAAACGTCTCCGGACAGTGGGCAGAACTCGGGATCAGAGATGTTAGTCTGAGAAGTATGGCCGGCTCTCTATTGCCCGTTATCACCCGAGAGGGATCTGTTGGTCCGTCTCCTACTCATTCAAGTAGAAGTAGTCCAATGAGAAGATCAAAGAAAATGAAAGACTCTGACGGCGAAGATAGTGGTTCTGAGATGTCAATCGACGAACTGTCAGATAGTGACGAAAATGGCGAGCCATCAGATGTGACCATCAGTTCTGATGAAACGGCGATTATAGAAGAGCCCGAAGATTCGCGAGACTCTAAAGTGGAGAGAAAACCCAGTTTTGTGTGCACTCCTCTCACAGTGGTATCGACTGAACCCGAATCGGTTGAAATCAATGAATATGAATCAGACGTCGATTCAGACACCGACTTAACTACAGAACGGCAGCACTTAATCCTTCGAGAAGTCGTGGCCTCAAAAGGAGATCAAAGTTTCGTATTAGTGATGAGACTCACAGAAAAGAGCCGTCCTTTAGATTTTCGGTTCGACAACTTGTTTGAAGAGATCTACAGATTAGACAATAAGAGATTGGAACAGTTGGGTCAGTCCAGTGAAGATCAATCGCCAATCGCTATGGAAGACATAGATTACATCGAAAACGCGTTGACATCGATCTCGTGTTGGAACTCAAGTTATATCGATTACGAACCCAAAACTAATGCAATCTTACCTTCGATTGACTGGTTGTCAGCGGAAAGAGGTTTTGAGATAATAAACAATAACTCAAACACTCGTATAAATGAACTCATCTTACAATCAATCATTAAAATTCTACCAAACCTTCCAAACATCTACGACAGTGCCTGTTTAGACCCAGAAGTTCTTCGAGTATACCTATTACTACCGCTTTATCATCTCTTCGGTCACTACAGAAATAAGGAATACATGAGAAAACTGATCGCTAGTTATCTTCGAGCAGTTCTTCGTTTGAACGAATTCTCTCTCAACGCTCTGACCCAATGGTGGGGCCAAATGGACGACAAACGATACAAAGCCCTCATTGTTCTCGTCAAAGGCTGTATTGTCGAACTGCTTGAAATTCAAGACCAGTCCAATCAGTCTCGCGACCCGAACGCCAGAACTCAAGTCGATCCACAAGTTCACGAAAATCTCGGTCTTTGCCTCGAGTTTATGGCGCTTTTGCATAGAGTCAACAAACAGTTCAATAAGATATCGTACAAAGAATTCTATATCGAAGGGATTAGCGATAAGTTTGATCTGAAGAGGGATTACATCTATTGGTTGAGTGCGAGAGCGCAGAACATCTCCACAATCAATGGTCGCAAAGCGTTATACTTATGTGATTTCGCCTTCATCTTTGACCCGCCGGCTAAAACTCAAATCCTGACCACCGATTCTCTGATTCAACAACAGAACGCGGCGGAGAGTTCTATATACAGAAGTCTAGTACCGCTTCCAATCTTTATGGGCGGCGGTGTTTACGTCTCGAACCCGTATTTAGTCATATCTGTGAGCCGACAGTCTATACTAAACGACACTATAAACCAGTTATGTTTGCGAAACCAAAACCCATCGGAATTCAAAAAACCATTGAAAGTGAATTTTGAAGGCGAAGAGGGTATCGATGCCGGCATTGGTATGAAAAAAGAGTTCTTCCTTTTGCTGGTCAAAGAAATTTTAGACCCGCAGTATGGGCTGTTCAACGAATATAAAGAGACGAATACCATTTGGTTTAATCCCGGAGAGATCGCTGAGAAGAACGACCTTCACATGTATCGAATCTGTGGAATCATCTGTGGTCTGGCCATCTATAACCAGGTCATCATTTACCTGCCCTTCCCTCTCGTCCTCTACAAGAAGATCTTGAATGAGAAGTTAGATCTGGAAGACTTGAATTGTTTGGATCCGATTCTCTATAAGAACATGAAAGACATTTTGGAAACGACTTATTCTGAACAGGAATTCAATGCTATCTTTGATTCTATCACTTTCACGATCACTCTAAATGTCTTCGGATCTCCCGTTGAGTATGAGTTGGAAAAGGGCGGCAAAAACAAAGTCTTGAATTACAAGAACCGATCCGAATATGTGAAACTCTATTGGGAACACCTTTTAAATGATTCGGTCAAAGAACAGTTCGACGCCTTCAAAGACGGGTTTAGCAAAGTATTGGACACTAATATTCTCGGCCTCTTCAGGGCTGAAGAACTTATGCAACTCGTGACGGGACAGGACTCATATGATTGGCAGGTTTGACATTATTTGATTCTTAAGACCGGCCAAACATTGATATATATCTTATCCAAACTTCTTCAGGTGATGGAAAAGTATGCCACCGAATACAAGCTTCCGTTCAACCGAAACCATCCAACTATTGTCAAATTCTGGAATGTCTTCCATTCGTTGAATATCGACCAAAAGAAAAGATTCTTATTATTTCTGATCGGAAGCGATAGAATACCGATCCTTGGAATGAAAGCCCTGAAGGTATGCAAAACTCAAGCTATGTTTTGGTTCCCGTCTAAACTTGTAACCGCGACCTAACCTTACCATTTGATGTCATTTTCATTGATATTTTGAAGAACCAAACTTTAAAAGTTGAATCCCTGGTCTAAACTGATTTCATTTGAATTTCCAGATATATATACAACCGATGAAAGTGAGTGACGATCACTTGCCAGTTGCCCACACGTGCTTCAATGTCCTCGATCTGCCCGAAGAGTATTCTTCCGAAGACAAACTCAGAGAAAAACTTCTTCAGGCTATCGAACACACGGAGGGCTTTGCGTTGGCTTAAGTGCCAAATCGAGTGACGATCGCGCAAAACAGTTATTGCTTTAAAACTCTTGAATAAGTAACGAAAAAGTTATTAACTATTTTTTATTTTTAGAAATGGCTTTAATTTTAATGATTGATTGCGAACAGAGTTTTGTATTCAAACAGATTTTTACAGATTGACAGTCAAACAGATTGACTTTCAGTTCTGACTATAATCTTGTTAATTTCTAATCGGATTTAATTAAATATTAAAAATGAATGAATTTTGAAATGAGTTTTAACTATCAATAGATATCTTTAGTCGCAATTCGAGTCACAATTAGATCCCATTTCTGGTCATCTGTGGAACAGTTCTGAAGTTTGTATATCTATTGCAATAAAAAGTTAATTTAATTTCACTTTAGAGTCAATACTTCATCAATAAGTGAATCCTCTCTCAAGTTCTTCAGCTCTTCGATCGGCAAAAGTTTTCCTTTAATTTTGCCGAATATCTCAGAAACTGACGATTGATTAAAGTGTTTGCTTTCGTAGACCAATAAAGCCATTATCGGCGACGACTGATCCGCAGAAGTGACGCCCAATTTCTTAAGGCTTTCATTGATCTGAAGGAAATTTATTAGGAAAGACGTTATTTCAATAATTCATTTAATAAAAATCTTTTGGTTATAATTAAATTAAAGTTATTAGAAAATATAGCCAACGATTCCCATGAATGCCATGATTCTGATCACCCAAACGAAGGCCTGAACTCTTTTGCAATAAAGAATAATCCAATGAAAATAAGGTTAGATTTATGTCTCAATTGGAGATCCAATCGATTCTTAAAAGTTTTGTCTGACTGTTAGATAACTGTTTTATGCCATACATCGGGAGGAATGCCATTAAGTGAGTAATTGAAAAGATATGGTCTCTATATATAAGCGAATATTACATTAGAGTGCATAACATGTCTTATATGCCATCTCAGAGACAAGTCTTCAATCAGATTAAGTGGTGTTCAGGTGTTTCTCTGGCATCGAAGTAGTGCTCGCCTGAAGACCACACTTGGGAGCCATCAGAGCCAAGACGTATATCTGGTGCTGATTCGAGGCAGTGGTCTAATGAAGGGCACAATGGGTCGGATCGCGATTGGCATTCGGTGTCGCTTCAAATCTCATATAAGTCTCTCTTAATGAACAAATTAACTGCGGCTCTAATTCAGGCCTAAGTCAGGCCAAACTCTGCACAAACTGTTCGACACAACCGTCCAATCGATTGCTTATTTCGTTTTGTGATAACTTATTTACAACACTTTCTGCCATTAAATACATTAATGATATTAACTTTAATTAGACTTCTTTTCCAATTAACTCACAATTCTTTTGCGATTGTGTCGACCCTTGCCTTCAATACCACTCTTCTGAAGACTAATCCCGAGATCGTTGCCATATATTCCTAAAATTTATTCCTTTGGTTCCAATTCTTAAGCTCTTTGTCGTCTTAGACCTCAATATAATAAGTTTTTCAAAACTAGGCATTTGTATCATCACTTCAATGGTGGTCAGCGATCAATGATCACCAATACTGCCGCACATTCTTCAGAGTCTTTCCTTTCAATGCTATCTCAACTCGAATTCAATTTATTCGCAAAAGGCTTTTAATTTCCTTCGAAAACATCCAAAGAATGACATTTCGCTTATCTTTTTGACAACTTTTCTCTCAAAAAGTCTACAAAATTAATGAAATCAAATAAATTTTAATTTAATCCCAAGTTTTCAATAGTTTAATGACTTATAAAGTGATAATTAAGTTTGTTTTGAAGCAAATTTATTTAAATCAATGATGAGATAAATTTTGATAGTTATCCATATATTTTGTAATACTTTGACGAGAGATAAACAAAAAGAAATACAATTTATTATTAATAAGTAAAGTCTTTATCACAAATTTGTCGGATCGATGTCCAGAAAAGTCTGTACTTTGAGACAAATGGAGAGAACTGTCGGTATTTGTCGACAGTAGTAATGAAGAACTCGAGTATTGATCAGACAATGGATTATCACTTATTAAAGCATTAGTTATGAGACAAACAAAAGAGTCATCAGAAAAAAAGTTTTTCTCAGATCTGATCCGAGTTTGGATTCAGTGAACAAAGAAATAGTAAACACAATCGAAATCTATACCAAAGTCTGAGTTTTGCAATAAAAGTCGAATAATTCTCTTCTTTTAAATAAGAAATAATGTTTAGATAGAGAACTGACAAAAAAGTGAAAACTATTTGATAGAAAAGTCAAACCGATTCGAACCGAAATGGAAGTGATCTGAAGACATGAAAACACATATCACTCGCGAACTCACGAAATGATTGAATGCTTTCTTTCTTCACATGACTTCTGAAGGAAAGAAGACTCCGAGTAATAGAGTTAGAAGTTTGATATCATCTCATAATACGAACCAAAATGTGTTTTAGTTATACTTTAGATCAGAAAAAGAGACGAAAAAGTTGAGTAAAAATTGTGAAAAACTCGAGAATAATAGAGAAAACAGTTTTTGTACGAAAAAAGCATTAAAATTCGTTCTGAAAGGCATTATAAACGGCTTAAACCTATTCTCGAGTTTTTTGCTCTTTTTCTTCAAATCCTAATATGTTTTTACTGACGGAAAATTGAATTTTTCGAACCGTTCGAGCGTTTGATCTCTGACTTCAATAAACGACTGGATTTGACTTAAAATATATTACAAACGAAACGACAGAATAATAAATATTTTTTAATTTCAATTCAAAACTTTTAGTGAAAAACAGATTGCAATTTAATTGAATTGTAACCAAAGATTCAATGTAATAAAGATGTAAACGAAATGTAATAGATTTGTTTGGTTTTATGTCTCAATCATTTTGTTTCAAACCACGAATGTCTTAGAGTCTGAAGAGAAGTAATTCTCTTCTGTGGGTCGGGTTCAAGAAGTTTGGCGATGAGATCCTTAAAACTATCGCTTGTTTTCTGAACCTCTTCTTTGAAAACAAACTTCATTTCCTTTTGATCGCGAATACATTTGACTTCGTTGTGTTGATCAAATGGAAAGTCGAAGAAAGCCATAACAAATAAAGAGATGCCGTAAGAATACATGTCTGCGGCCTTCGGATCGTAGACTTTTCCGTCTTCGAGTATCTTTATTTCAATGGCTTTGTACTGTTCTGTTCCACACATCGTTCCTCTCATGAGTTTAGTATTTCCATCTGCAGCGCAGGCAAAGCCGAAGTCCGATAAGAGTGGTATGTCTTCAGCATTGACGAGAATGTTATCGGGTTTTATATCTCTGTGAACGATATCGCGTTTATGTAAGTGAGAGACAGCCAATGCGATACCCATCATATACTTTTTGGAGGAACAAGTCTAGAATATGACACAACATTTGCAACAATTTATACCTTTTGGGTTGTGCTCTCACTCAAAGGTTTCTTAGTTTTTTCGATGATGTCAGCAACGGATCCCTTTTCGGCCAATGCCATAAAGATATAGGCAGTGGTCGGCGTCTTAATCACATCGAAAACTTTAACAACATTTTCGTGTTTAATACTCATATGAATATCCAATTCATTCTTCAGGTTCTTTTCCACCCAAATGTTGTCCACTTTTGCCAGTTTAATAACCTTGGCGGCAATGTCTTTGTCGGGCAGTTCTGTCCACGAGGCCAAGTAAACGCTGGCAAAGCCACCCGAAGCGATCTTCTTCTTCAGTCGGAAGCCTTTCATTGTCACCGCGGGCGGAAGTTCTGGAACTTCTCCTTTTGTAGGACTTCTCTTTACACTTTTCACTGATTTCCCGCTGTGGAGGAATTTGATGAATTCGCTCAAAGCGGAGACCATTTCTTTCAATCGTCTGATCTTAAATCGAACCGAAAGCCAAATGCCGATCAATATCCCGACACCGTATGAGATAATGAAAACCAAGAATCCTTCAAAAGTGATCATTGATCGAGAACTTTGAGTATCAGATTCTTCAGTCATTGTCTGAAGTTATTATCAAATTCACTGAAATTCTTCCGATTCTTAAATCTCTTGGATTTGGTTTACTTTGAAAGTTCGTTGGATTCGAAATTCGATTCAAAAATTCACGTTAAATGAAATATAAATTATATTATTTGGAAGTTCCAAACCATTGGAACCATTGGAACCATTAATTCACGCTTTGATTTTAATTGTTTAACAGATTTTGGTTTTAAATAATTACTTTTTTCCTGAATCCGGACTCAAATTTAGATATCAAAGGATTTAAGACTTAAACTTAAATTTAAAGGACATTTAATTAATAAAATTGAACGAAATTTTTATTTGAATAAAACAAATTCAATTGAAATGTTTTCAATAAACGAGAAATCATAAGAAATCACTTCAATTGACCACAAAATCTCTTTTGTCTGAGTTTTCCAATCCATTCAAATGTCCCATTTTGTCAAAGGTGTCCATTTGATGGAACAGCAATTGAATCATATCTTTGACATAGCCTTCAGTCTTCGGATTCTCCACAACTGGTGTCAGAATCTCTTTGACCTTTTGCTCGTAAATCATAGGCATGTGATTCTTGGGATCACATCTCGAGTGGTAGACCAGAACCCATATGTATCGGTACAAGACTTCGGACGGCATTTTGTTGATAAATATCTTGAGTCTATTGATCTGATTCTTGATCGATGAATACTTGCGAAGTTTGACATTGAGTTTCCAATCACCGATTGCTACTCGGATTCGGGTCAGAATTTCTGTCCTCTCTTTGCTCGAAGAGATTTCATTCCATTTGTCGTCGAATTTGATGATAATATGTGACAAAATGTCCACACAATTGAAACTGTTTTCCATGCCTTTTGTCCTCGGATTAGACAGACTTAAGATCAGCTCAAGAATAGGTCTGTCCATCAAATGTTTCAAATGATTCTCAAACTCACAGAAGTTTACCAGAAAATCAGTAATACTTTGTTCAATGTCTCGATTTTTGGTGAGATTGTGAATCTGAAGAATATAATCCAAGCCATTGGACCGAATGAATGTCCGAATGGCCTCTTTGTTACAAATGGTCGCTTTGTTCAGATCCCGCAGTCCTAACCTAATTTTGATCAGTTGTTCGTGATTCTCGACAATCGGAACATTCGGCTTGTGATCCAATAGACGCCAATTGAGGTAAAGAAGAATATTCTGAACAGATGTCTGATATCTGGATCTTTTAGGCAGAGATTGGGACAATCGGTGGTAGAGATACTCTGTCTCGTTGTTGAACTTCTTGCCGGCCGTCAGTTGAGTGCATTCATTAAAGACATCGGCGATGAAAGTCGAGATTTGAGACCGATTTGTTTGGATCTCATTCTTGAGGAATTCCAGACACTTCTCTTTGTGTTCTTCCATTTCTTTGCTTTGATTGAATTCTTTTCTGCAAAGACATCGAATCGGTTTAGTGATCTGTTTATGAACACAACTCTTGAGATGTTTATCCAGATCTCCCAATCGAATCACTTCTTCACAGCCATTGAATTCACACTTCAGTTTCAATTGATTCAACAAATTGAGAATCAGTTTCTGTGTTTCCATCAGATGAGAGAATGAGATCAAATTGTGGTCTTTGGGACAGGTGGAAGAGCCTCTCATCAGACCTTTGATGCAATTGGCGCAGAAGACGTGCTGACATTCTTTGATTACAATTGGTTCCTGGAATACTCCTCCACATATCCCACATATGAATTCTTCGTTGACATTATCTACAAATCTTTTCTTATCGATTCCCATCTTTCTATGGATTATCTCAAATGATAGATAGACTTAAAGTAAATCAAAATTAAAAAGGTTTTAACGGTTTTAATCAAATTTGAAAACTACTTTCAAAATTTGAATTAACAAACGTTTAATCAAAAGTCAATTCTTTAAAAAGTTTATAATTTTCTTTGTTTCTGTAAATATTCCATAAGATTAGTAATAGTAAGAGCAAATTCTAATTCTAATAACTTTAATTCAATTATAACCAAAAGAGTTTTATTAAATGAATTATTGAAAAGCGATTTCGTTGATAAGGTTGGGACACATCCTGTCGTGAATTCTCACAATTGTCTCAATTATGCAAATCTCGAGTGTATTTCGTGTAATGTTTCGGATAATAAATGAACTTTTTATCACTCATTCCTCTAATAATGGGTTCGACCGCTAAATGTATACAAACTCAGAGCTCACGATATTTTCTAATTGCACTCAATTATAATTTATTGCTATTTTGGAATTTTTTTCAAAGAGTTATTATTAATCGATAGGTTTGGTCGAAATGAAAATATCAATCGTCTGATTGTCCGCTAAGATATCGAATAATATCAATAATTATTTCAAAGTGAATGCAAAAAAGTTTATTTAGATATTAACGTAAAATATTATTATTAATGAATGAAATTGAGTGAAATATCAGAAATGTCCAGAATTTTTATCGTCGATGAAAACAATAGTTCCTTTCGGTCGCCGTTCCATACAATAGACAATTGTGATAATCACAAGAACCAAAGCGGTAACAAAGACGTGAACAATAATATAGGATATGATGTATATGTTCACCTTTTGTTCGTCGTAGCCGACAGTGGTATTCGCAGGGTTGGGGCTATTCCGAGCCAGATCTGTCTCGACATCGGTGTCCGATTCTGTGGAATTGAGCTTCGAATCCGGTTTAGTGACCGGTTCTGGTTGTTCTATGGTTGGTCTTTGAGAGGTATCGATCGGACATTTGAACAACTGATTAATATTTGGGATTGAATTACACTAAAAGATAATCAAAATAATTATATATTCTTCTCGACATTAAGACAAATCAAATACCGCTTTTTCATATATACCAAGAGTTAGATCCATAATACAGTACTGGTCTGACCCAAAGAACATAACGGTTGTGTCGTATCCGATGGCCGCCGAAGTGTTGGTTAAGATTTCGTCGAAATTGTTTTCAACCGCATATTGTTGTGCGGACGTGAGGTCATCCCAAAAGGTCATCAGTTTCTTTCGGACATTCGTGGCTTTATTGACAAGAAGTTTGGGACTTTTCAAATTGGAGAACTCATAAGTGGCGGCCTTCTTATTGTCGGAGTGAAGAACCACAACCAGCGGTGACCCGCGCTTTGAAGCCACTGTTGCGGTAATCTTGAAATCATTGAACGACGGCCAGCCGTCGGTCGTGCCATCCATTGTCTTCACGTCGTTTTGATAACCATACCATTTATTATTCTAAACAACATTTAGATTTAGTATACGATCGATAATTTTGAGGAAGTGCTGACCACAACGAAAACGGTGACCAGAGTCGAGTTGTCCGCAGCTCCCGGTTTTGGAATCACAAAAACCGTTTTGATCTTACTCTTGAGTTCGGGCCACTTATCAGTTATGAGATTCCCGTACCCAACGATTCCTTTCTCGACATTCAATTGTTTAGTCTTCCAGAAGTAGTTCCCTTTGAAGATATAACTGATACCATTGTCCGTATAGACGGCCGCTTCGACAACGGGTTTCGTACAGATGTCAACGTCCTGTCAAAAGAGATACTTCTTATTACTGTCTTTGTCTAATGTCTTACCGGATCAAAGTTGGCGGCCATTGAAGTCACTGCAAAGCAAATAGAAATTGTCTTAAAGACCGCAATAGTTATCCAAAACATTTTGACTGTCTTTAGAAGAATTGGATGAAACGAAACGAAAATCAAATCTCAAACCGATCTCGCGATTCATTAATTTATCCAATGATCTAATAATGTCTTCATTAGA
>JAQGAJ010000700.1:0-13171 GCA_034689365.1 Liebstadia similis
ACCTTATTTCAATGAAATCAAAGGATTTCTCGGTTTAGGTATTCATAAGATTCTAATTGTCGAGCGATAGAAGGAATCGTTCGCTATTTGGGACTTAAGAATCTGTCCTTTGGTTAGTTTCAACAGTTAGTTATACTTGAATTTATAATTAAAACAACTAGGACATTCCCCCGTACACAACCCCAGTATAACCTTTATTTAGTTCCAATTTAGTTCTTATTCAGTTCTAGTTTAGGCCTTAGGGGTCGTCCCTGGATCCTCTTCTAGGGAGGATTTCGGTTCTAGGAAAGATTTTTGAATACTCCCTATAAACAACCCTTGGTCTCAAGTCCCGAAGCGGTGCAACATCTCAGGTCCTGAGCGCTATCGTCGGCTACAAAAAGGTTTGGTCAAAGACAACAATGACTGTCGTCCTCCATAACAGTCAAACCTATGGACACAATTTGGTGACCGGTTTCTGACATTCGATTAGGACTTCGAGACCTCAATCGATACGATTTATATCTCAAAAATGTAAATATTTGTAAACATTTTCATCACTTCGTCTTTACTTCATATTTCCAAATAAACTTTTATCCAAATCATTCTTAAATTCTCTTTATATTTAAATTATTGAATACTTTTTTCATAATAGCGTACATAAAAGTGATTAAAAGAGAATTAAACCACAAGTGAATCAGAAGAAGTGAATCACATGATAGGTCTGGAGCTGAGCCTCCCTTCTCCTACTCCTACTCCTACTCTTCCCTCAGACCATCTCTGATCGACGAATACCATAATGTAATTAAGATAATAGTATTCATACCTTACTCTCACATCAATGATCACGTCTGAAGACTTCCTGACATTTAAATTACTTCGAAATAAGAATTGATTCAAAAGAATATTAAATATTTTCTCATAATATACTCGAAAGACCTTAAAAGTGGATATTATTGTAGAAGAAGTTAATAAACGGTTCGAATGATTGATCGCTCGGTAATGGCTTAGACTCTGAAAAGACATAACATTCTGATATTGGTTTTCATAATAGTCCGCAACCAATAGTGTTGGAGAAAGAGATTTATAAGTTTGCTATTTATTAGACCAAAGCCTAAGTATTATCATTTGATGTCATTGTTGGCCATATTTTGAATGTTGAATATCGGCTCTTATTTTCAATATAAGAATCATTTTTCATAATTTAGTCAAAGTATTACTCCTTTTCATCACTTCGTATGGAAATTGAATTAACAGATATTGTTTGGGATGTCATCAAAAATCAATTATCAGTTCCGATAATAAGTGAATTTTGTGATCAAACAGTGATTACTGACGAAGAACTTCCTAATGAAGAATGATTTGGTATTTAATACAAAGATTTTTAGTCAATTCAATGAATGGATTCGCAAAAGTCATGCGAATAATCAATCACTTTATAGTCAATAGAGTTTGGGTTTTGAAACAAAATTATTCCGAACTCTAATTAAATCATAAATTCTGATAAATGTTTAAAAATTAATTTCCAGACTCGAAGTCATTACGGGATCACGAATTTGGCGAACATTAGTCTCAAAAGGAATCCATTGCTGGCCGTAATTGCGAGGCCAGGCCTGGGGTCAGCCCTACGAACGCCCACATTGTTTAAAAGGAATTTTTCATTCTTAAGGAATCTCTAGTCCTGTACTCAATCCAACAGTTTTGAGAAATATTTTTGGCAATACTTATGGGTCCGTCGGATATGGGTTTTGACGACCATCTTCTGAGTCGACGAATGCAATCAACCAATTATTGGACAATCATTTGAGGCAAAGGTATATAAATGGCTAATAATAGCAAATAATAGGCTTCGAGTGATTCGATTTCCGTCTGATGTATAACCAAATAACTTGCAATAAATGGAAGGCATTCACAGCAACACCTGTTCTCATATGACTTTCATTGAGAACAAAAAAAGATGGTATTTATCGCGACTTCCATTCGAAGAAAATTAAAGTAATTTTGTCTCTAATTTATTGTTTGCCAACAAATGCGAGGAATCGTCTGAAGACGAGAACTGAAGACAAGTTCCGACCAAACATTCAATTTTGATTCAAATTGGCGTCACTTCTGGTCTCAAATCAAACTATAATTTGTGACCTCAAGTACTGACACACGAGACGAGTGTCGGAGCTCTGGAGAGAAGGCACTGAACCGATGGCACAGACATCTCGTACTTCGAATGAAGAAACGGAACGCAAAGTGTCATAAATTATAGACTCGAAGACTGAAAAACAATTCTTTTCATAAATTTTTAGTTTATATTAATCTTTGCATAACTTATGAGTGATTTGAATATGAATTTTACACTTTTTGTTTTGTTTCGATGTAAAGCCAACGCAAAGAAAACGCGAGAATCGAATAAATTTCAATCTCATGGGATACCGAGGGATGTGTTGGAAGTCTCGTCCAATTTTCAATTGCAAAGGTGAAAGGTATTAAAGGGAAAGTGGGATTTTCTACAAACAGTTATTCGCACGCAATTCGATATTTTACTTATATTGGAGTTCAATAATGGGTTCTCAGAATACATATAATTAGAGATGAATTGAAAGTGAATTTTGTTGATTTGGGGGAGAGAGAGAGAGAGAGAGAGAGAGAGAGAGAGAGACCATCTGAAAGTGACATTTGAAAGCAGACAACAAATGCATTAAAACAATTTCTGACTATATTTTTTGTGGTACTTCTGATTACATGACTATTAGAGATAATGTAAATTCTCGCACGACATCAATGCCATGAATGTAATAGAGGGCTAATGCCCACTAAGACCCAGCTTTTTGTGCCACTATTAGAGGTCCAAAAAACTTTTGAGTTGTGTTCACTCGGGACAAGTGTTTGGCCGACGAGTCCTCCCAACAAATAAATTACTATTTAATAGTATTTAATAGTTGTTCGCAAAGAATAAAAGTTGAGAAAAATTATATTTAAGTATCTCTGAGAACAAACCACACCTTTGTATATGAGTTGTGTTTTCGCTGAAAATTATTATCAAATTATTAATTCGTTCGTTAGTTTTGATACCATTTCCTCTCAGAACTCGCGTAGGCTTTCCTCGACTATAATTAATTGAATTATTCGCCAAATTCTTCGTAAATAGTCTTGACTTTCAGTCTCGAAATCAGTCTTCGCTCACATTTTAGATGAACTCAAAATCCGAACCAAAAATATGATCCAATCCTTTGAATATATAAATATTTAATTTAATACAAATATTATTCTGAGTTTTGATTTAAAATCTGAACATCAGTTGAATAAACAGAATATTTTTTTTAACTTAGAATAAATATTTTGAGTAAAACTTATTCGAATATAAATAAAAAATTTAATAAAATTCGTTTTAAATTCTAAAATCCATATAAACTCCAAATCATATAAGGATTATGTGTTTTGCGAACTAAACGAGATTTTTTTTTCGGACTCTATTGGGAACTGAAATTGACTTCAATTTAAACGATAATCAAATTCTTAAACAATTCCATTACTTTTGTTTCACTATTTTAGATAAAACTAGGATTAAGAGAAAGTCTCTGAAATTTTTTGTCTGCAAATTGCTATTTGTTTTACTCAAAGACAATAATTTTGTGCGAAGTCTTTCCCAAAACAATTGCTTTCAGACTCTGAGCTCTCAGACAAAGGCCTACAAAGAGTAAAATGAATTTTGTAATAAGATTTCAACCATTTTTCAAATTTCACTACAATTTGAGTTTATCTGAAGAAGAGCTCAATAAAGAGAAGCGTTGGTTATCTTTAAAGTCATTGCGAACCGAATCAAGTCTTAAACCTCTTCTTCGTCTGACTATTAGTTCTGAACGTTTGTACGATTGGTGTCGCAGATAATAAAAGTCGGCAACAATTTGAAACACTTTGGATCATAATTTACCACAAACTTCATCAAAATTATAAAATAAAGTTCATAATATTCGATCAAACATTTGTGGAGATGTTATACCAATCATTATACCGGTCGGTGTTATATCTATTGTTTGACTTAATTTTCAAATCAAATATTACACTCATTGACATACAATCGGAAGTCATTTATTCCAAATTTCATTCAAAAACTACAACAAAATCCAAACTAAACATCAAAGAAGTTCACCGAAAGAACCGATTGATAGAAAATAAAATATCGAATATTCTTATTATTGATTTCAATGTTTGCCACAAAATCTTTATTCGAATTATTGCTCACAATATTTGTGTCAAAGAAAATACACAAAACTTTGGTTCAGTTTAGGACCAGAGAAGTGAAAAATGTATGAAAAGACAGAAATATATATTAGTTTTCAAAGTGTCGGTGAAGTGAATGTGTGTTCGGATTATAAAGAAGGGAACCAATGGTCGGGTATTGTGTGGGGAAAGGCATCGAATAGAAGCCAATGTTGTCTAATATCTTAGTGAAGTCAATGCAAAGTATCACTGGTTGTAGTGCTCTGTCGGGGCTTAACTCCAAATGATCGATGTGTTAATGTCACTGACGTTTTGATCGATTAAACCGATATCAAAGTGAAGGCACACGTCGTCCGAAGGGATGACATCAGTAGAATCGAGTCGAGTCGTGCCCAACACTGACTCTCCTCTTGTTTGGCAAGACTTGCATACAATGGCCATAACTCTAATGGCTTCCAATCGGTTGTGTCGGTCAGAGCGCAGACACATTCCGATCCGATAGTCAAACATCGGCTCTAATTGTCATTAGATTTGCTTTTTATGACAGAAATTATTCCTTTATTCCGATCACTACTCTGTTGTATAACACAATCGTATTGTGAGTTAACGCGAGTTTGATTGGTGTCACAGATCCGACATTAATAGCACAGCTGTCTCTGACCGGTCCTTACCATCAGAACTGTTCGCTTGGCTTCGATGGTTAGGATCGGTGTCTAATTAGCATAAAAGTAAAGAATCGCGAGATCAAACTCTAAAACATCTATTATTAAACCAAACAATACATCAATTTTTGTGACACTAATTCAATGTAACGAAAGATTGATTCCGGAGTTCACAAACTCATTGTGTATACGATCGGAAGGACGGCCTCATCGCCGGTCCCTAAACAACAATCGATAATCAATTATAATCTTAATTATGGGAAAAAACGTTTATTTGATTTTAATTATTCTCAAACTTTCTTTGGGCTAAAAATCATTTCACAAAATCTTTTAAAAACATTATTTAAAATCCATTAAAAACTAATTAAACAAATATTTTGATTAAATTCCAAAAAATATTGACTTTTCTTTGAAAACGATATTAAACTTCATAAAGAATTTTATACTTTTCTCTGACAAACACTTTATTAATGTTTTAGAATTTAACTAAAATTTAAAAGAAAAATAATATTTCTTGAAAAACACTAAAAATGTTTACAAACTTATAAACTAAGAGTTATATAATTCAAACATTGAGATAATCAATAAGATTAGATATTCTGTGCCAGCAACTTTTCAGGTTCACCTCGCGATCTATGTTTGTTTCATATAATTGCATGTCTTTGATTGATTCGCCAATATTCTAGTTTCATATTTAATCCAATCGATATATTTCGAGACAATGAACGAGATCAGAGTTGAGTTTAAACTAGATCAGTTCTGGTATCGCGTCTTCAAAACCCGCATTAACTCCCAAAACAACTGCCCGTCTCGTCCCATGTGGTACTGCCAGAGAGGACCAACAGAATCGCCCTTTGGATAGAATTGTCGACAGAATAACAGAATCAGAAACTCATATCATTTGGAAATGTTATTAAACTTTATTAAGAAATTCAGACTTTTTTCCGAATACTTTATTATAGTTTGGAAATGAATCAAAAGTTTAACAAAAAAAAGTAATTTTTATGAAAAACATTGAAAATGATTACAAAGTTTTGAGATTTTAATGAAGACTATCGACAAATGAGTTGAAAAACATTAAAATTTTCTTTTATTAAATATAATAATAAAATGTTTTCGAATTAATTAATGACTAAACGAATTAAAACTTTGAAATCGCGAATAAATTCAATGAAACTCAAGATTATGTCACAAATGGATTACAAATAGTGAGAAATCAAATAATAAATAATATGAAACGTTATTATTCCTGATATTGAGATAAATCTGCGGTAAAGACACGGCTTATCGTACAATCGCCCGGCTATAGGACGGGTGGATAAGAAAGAGTTAATCAATGAAAAGGTTTGGTTTGAAAATGTAATCTTACGTCAGGCGCGACACCGATCAGAGCAGACGCGTGTCCATAGAATTCTTCTTTGAGTGATATAACCACACATTGAAACGAAGAGTCAGTCCTTTCGCGTATGAATCGGGCGACCTATCGATGGATCAGTCAATTCAGTTCTTCATTCAAGATTCGCATACCTTTCCGATGTTAGTGTTGTCGAGAGCGGCGTCGATCTCATCCAAGACGAAGAAAGGCGCGGGTTTATAAGAATGTATGGCAAAGAGGAGCGCCAGAGCGGCCACAGTCTTCTCACCGCCGCTCAAATTGCTCATCGGTTGGAACCGCTTTCCGGGCGCCACACAGTTGTAGTTAATACCTTCCAAATAGGGCTCTTCAGGGTTTTCCGGGACGAGGAATGCCTGTGCGCTCGCGTTGTTGGTCAACGATTTGTATATCGAGTCCACTCTTTGGGCCACGTTTTCAAAACACAGATTGAATTCTTTTAATCGGCTTCTCTTCACTTCTTCGAAGGAGAGTTTGGCCTTCTTTGAGGCCATTCTCAGATTATTGACCTCATTGTCCGTCTCTTTCAGTCTGTCCTTAACGTCTTCGAGTCTGAAAAGAGAGAAAATGAGTTAAATATCTGAGGAATGAGTTTTGAAGACATACTTATCAATGGCTCTCATATTCGGGGCCTGTATTTTGCGGAGTACTTCCCTCTTCTGATTGATCTCAGATTGCATTTCATTTTCTTTCTTTTTGATAGCGTCCGTATCGTTCATCTGTTGGAAGAGATTTCTTAGTTTTGTCTCAATTAACAAATTATTTAAAATTTATTACATTTTTAAGACTACTCTTGAGAATTGAATAGTCGGGTGAGATATTGGAATCGCTTTCGTAAGACCGTTGAGTGGACGGCCCGTCGTCGTCATCGTCATCATCGGCGTTACCGTTAGTCTCGCCGTCATTATTGTTGGAACTGCCGGCGGCCACGTCATTGATATCCCCCGACCTGAGTGGGAGATCAATGCATTCCATTTTGCAGTGCAGAAGTATCGCATGTCTGTCGGCTTTCTTAGACTCGAGTCGGCACTCAATTTGCATCAAAGCCTTCTGAGCGGAAGATAACTCTCTCTGAATGCCAGATAAGCCTCTCTTCACTTCAGTGATCTCGTCCTCAACGGTATCGCATTCTGTCTTTTTGGCGATCTTGTCATTCTTTAATTCTTCCACTTTCTTCATCTCTTCTTCAATGGCTTTCATTTCCTTCTTTTCTGTCTCGCGGGCCAACTGAAGATTCTTTTCTTCTTCGTTCACAACCCGTTCCCATCGCTTGACATTCTCTTTGGTGTCTTTGCTCTTCTCATAAGCCAAACGACTTGAGAACGAGTTCTTCTCGTTTTCGAACTGAAGTCTAATCTTTTCGTTTTCTTGAGACGCTTTGTTCTGTCGTTCTTCGTATTGTCTGATGTTATCGACTCCTAATTGTTTGCAGAAGTCAATGAATATGTCGTCTTCGACTGAATTCATTTTGTCTTTTATTTTATTGATCTTCTCTTCGCGTTCACTCATTCGGGAAGAGATCTCTTTAATGATTGGATCAAATGCCTGCAATTTCTTCTCCAATTGATTGATTTCTTTCTTGAAATCTTCGTTATTCTTCTCCGTCTGTTGTTTATCGCTTCGACAATACTTCAGACGAGTGTCTAATCCTTTTATCTGACTATTGATGACCATTAGGTCCGACTCTTTTCTCGTTTTCTTAAGCTCTTCCTTAAGACTTTCGGCCAATTTTTCCTTTTGATACTTAAGAGAATGTAATTCCTTTTCGTCCCAACGACGGGCTCTCTTCTCGAGATCAGCGCTACCGCCGGAAATGAAGCCACACTTCTGGTAAAAGGTTCCGTCGAGGGCTACGGCATCGTAACGCTTGCCGTCGCCTAAGTCAAAGGCGACATTATTTGCGTCTTCGGCGGTCTCACAGACGAGTGCATTGTTGGTCGCGTAGAGCATCACTCTCTTGATGGTCGGCGGATCGTATTTGATCACATCATACAAGAGCTTAACGTTCTTCGGGTGCTGTATATTTCGAAGTCTTTCCTTCACTGGTTTCACTTCGATGTAATCCAATGGAAGGAAGGTCTCGGGTTCGAGCATTTGTTCCTTCAGATACTGAATGCATTGCCGGCCCGTCCTCTCAGAGTCAACGATAATGGCGTTCATGTTTTTGCCCATCACTTTAGTGATCGCCATATTATACCGTTTGTGAATGGGTTTACACATATTGAGGAGTCGGTCGAAGACTCCCGGATAGAGTTTCTTCAGGTTCTCAACCACTTCGTTCTTCTTTTTGCGGCGTTCGTCCTCATGTCTGTCCACTTTTGCGTCGCCCAACTCTCGATTGATTGATTCGAGCTTTTTGGTGATCACTTCTACCTGTTCTTTGCTTGAGTTGACAATTGTCTCGATTTCATTCTTCTTTTTGGTCAACTCTTGCAAATTGGTTTCACTCACTTCGAGATTATCTTTCAATTTGTCGATTCGTTTGAGATTCTCATCCAAATTATTCTGAAGAACTCTAATCCTAGACTCGATGTCCATCTTTTTACGGACTTCGCTCTCATGTCTGTCTTGATCTGCCTTTTGCTCTCTTTCTAACGAATCTAAGTCTTTGAGATATCGGGCCGACAGACGAGAGGCCTCTTCCTTGAGTCTGTTGTACTCTTTCTTCTGAGACTCCTTCAAAACGATATCCGATTTATGCATTTCCTTCTCCTTTTCCATCTCTTTCTCCCATTTCTCATATCTCTCAACGACTTTATTCAACTCTTCTTCGAGTTCTTTGATAGTGTTCTGATGGTTGTCGTGAGCCTTGAGTGCGGAGGCCTTTGACTTCTTAGCGGTCTCTAACTTCTTCTCGATATGAGACGCGTTTTCCTTCGCCTTTATATAAGTGGGTCTCTTCTTATTGAGATTGAGCTCAACGTCTCGTATTTTGCGGTCAATTCCCGACAACTCTTTACTGATTTTGCTGAGAGTCTGTTTCCGGTCGCGGACCTCACTCTCGATCTTTTCCTTACTCTTAACGTGTTTTTCCATATCCTTTCTCTTCTTTTTCATGTCGTCCTCCAACTCATTGATGTCTTCCTGAATGTGATACAACTTAAACAACTGGAGGTCGACCTGAACTTTGTTGAGCTCTTCTCTGAGGTTCTGATACTTCTTGGCCTCATTGATCTCCGCCTGCGCCTCCTTTTTTTCGGCGGCGACGCCCTTCTTCTTCACATACATGTGATGCAATTCTTCCTCTGATCTGTCCATTCGTACCTTTTTGTTGACGTAATCCTCTTTGAATTCATTACTTCTGGAGATCTCTTCGAAGAGGGCAGTGATTTCTCGGGGGTTCTTCATCGCAATTGATTCGACAGCTCCTTGATAGACCAAGAAGTTCCTGGCCTTAACATTGATGCCGAGGCCCTCGAGTCGGGTCGCATAGTCTTGTTTCGGGACACTGTTGTCGTCGATCCGATACTCAGAGCTGTTAGTCATAACCAAACGCTGGAATCGAGTTAAGCGACCGGAGTCGTGGTCTCTGTAGACGAGAGTAACCGACGCCTGATTGCTGACCGGCTGACTGATGGACGCGCCGTGGATCAGCTCTGACAGCTTCTTCACCCGCAAGTTCGATGTCTTCTCGCCCAACACAAAGCTGATGGCGTCCATGAAGTTTGATTTACCGGAACCATTGGGACCGATGACAGCCGTGAACTGCTTGAGCGGACCGATCCGTTGTCGGCCGCGATAGGACTTGAAGTTCTCCACTTCCAAGTACTCCAAATAACCCGGCATTTTGTCCGACTCTTAGTCTTCGGCGGCACTCAATCGGACGAAGAGTTAACTCATTTGACGGTTATTTTAATTGAGTTTTAATTACAATTAGTTTTTCCAATACTTTGTTATCAAAACAAATGGCGGCAAACATTACGCATGCGTTCACTCATTCAATGATTTGGACCCTTTTGTAGTTCTAATTTACAGGTAATCATAACTGAAATCTATATCACAAATAGTATCAAATCTTTTCTCTGTAACCACACAATTGATTATTTTTAATGGTTGTCCAGAGTTTGGACTTTTAATTGAGTTTTATTTTTAAATTTCATATTAAATCATATTTTCATGAATTTAATCATTTACTCCATATTATAAATATAGAAAATATATGAATACTTTAAACAATGTCGACATTGAGTCGATTGATATGTATAGCGAAGTCATGAACCCTTCCTCTGGACATCTCTGTCAACCGTCTGCTCCTTTGACGCAATGACAGACCAGACCTCCAGAGAGTGTGAGATCTCTTCGGATCTGTTCCTCATCTGAAGACATGACTGAAGACAAGAAACAGCCGACGAGTCATCGCTTCACTCTTCAGGAGAGGATTGAAATCATTAAAATATTTTATTCGGGAAATAGTCTCAAACAAACCGCTCGAGTGTTTGCCGAAAGACATCCCGAGTGTCCGCACAAACCGACCACTTCGGGCATCACTAGACTCGTCAGGAAGTTCGAGAGCACAGGTTTGGCCGTCGGATCCGGTCCTCAATTTGACTGTTTATCTTAACTTAGGTTCGGTTCTCGACAGACGAATCCCGGGCCGACCCAAGAATGACAAAGAGAGTGGTGATGTAAAGCCGTCGGTGATGTCCGCCTGCGAATGGCCGGGTTGTGGTTACGTGAGCTCTAAGAAGTGTATGGCCAGACATAAGTTGGTCCATAAGACCGAACGTGACTTCGTCTGCGATTGGCCTCAATGTGACAAAGGGTTCAAATCGAGTCTTAGTCTTCGGAACCATTTGCGGATACACTACGACGACAAGAGGTATGCCTGCAATTGGCCCGGATGTCAATACCGGTGCGTCGACTCCGGAAACATTCGGAAGCATAAGAAGATCCACGAAAAACACTTCAAAGGCCTTCTCAAACGCTGTGATCTGATCCCGAAGTGCGGACCAAATGAACTCAAAGCTCAATCTCAGACCGAAGACGACTCTTCCGACAAGTTTGAGATGTCTTTAACCGATATCGTTAGTCAAGAAGTCGAGTGACCACTGATTACGGGCTAATTCGCGATTTCATCGTTGTTTGTAATTTAAATCATTTATTCATTTATTGCAAAAAACATAACAAATGTATAAAAATATGAGATTTAAAACTCTTTAAAAACTTTTCACTTATTTATACAATTTATTGATTTGTCTTCCGATAAGCCATCGTCTGATCTCTTGAGTTCCGGCGCCGATCTCATAGAGTTTGGCGTCTCTGAGAAGACGTCCGACACTGTATTCGTTTGAGTATCCGTTTCCGCCCATAATCTGAATGGCATCGAGGGATACCTGAGTGGCCTTTTCCGAGAGGGATAGTATAACTCCAGCGCACTCTTTGGTGAACGGACTCGAGTTGGACAGAGAGGACCTGTTTTTACCCACTTTTCGTTTGTACTCATCGACAGCGCGGGCAGTGTTGTAGAGGTATGACCGACACGAAGACAGAGTGGTATACATGTCGGCCATCTTTGCCTGAAGTATCTGAAAGTGACCGATGGGTTGTCCAAACTGTTTGCGTTGATGAGCGTAACTGAAGGACAGTTCGCACGCCTTTTGCATGATTCCGAGGGGTCCGCCCGCGAGCACAAGTCGTTCGTAGTCGAGTCCACTCATGAGGACATACACACCTTTGTCCACCTGACCGACCAAATTAGTGATCGGAACTTTGCAATTGTCGAACAGGAGTTCCGCAGTCGGCGATCCTCTCATTCCGAGTTTGTCTATCTTTTGGCCGATACTAAAGCCTTCCATTCCTTTCTCTATTATGAAAGGAGTGATTCCCTTATCACTGGTCTTCGCGTATACGAAGAGCACATCCGCTTCGGAAGCATTGGTAATCCAAAACTTTGATCCGTTTAATACATAATAATCTTTATGTTTCTGAGCAGTGGTTCTCATCGACACGACATCTGATCCGCTGCCGGCCTCAGACATGGCCAGTGACCCAATATGTGAGCCATCAATCAGTTTCGGTAAATACTTTTGCTTTTGTTCTTCATTTGCATTGAGAGTTAATTGATTGACACATAGATTACTGTGCGCTCCGTAGGACAGAGCGATGGCCGGACAGCAGCGACTCATTTCTTCGGTGACCAGCGAGTGCTCAAAGTATCCCAACTCAAGGCCTCCAAACCTGGACTCAGCGGTCACTCCCAGTAATCCCATTGAACCTAATTTTCGCCAAAAGGCTCTGAAGTCAGACCACTCGGAGGTTCTGTCCATTTCGTGAACAATTTGTTCCGTCAGTTCCTTTTCGACAAATTTCCTGACATTAGATCTCAATTCAATTTGTTCTTCGGTCAGACCATTGAGAGCATTGCCGTTATCTTCGATGGAAACGTTGTTTGTCTGGCCATCACTAGAGAGGCTCCGAATGACCACTGAATTCAAGTTCCGATTCCCGAGTTTGCAAACTTTGAACAAATTATGGCTCCGATTGGCCAACAATTTACCGATAAATGCCATTAAAATTAGTTTTACTGATATTTTGTTAACTTTTGATTAAATAAATTGAATTTTATATCTGATTTCAATCAGTTTTCAATGATTTAGTGATCAAAAGTTGTTTATTAAAAGTTTGATAGAAGTCTTGCGAAACAGGTTTTCCTCGACTTTTGATTCGATGACTGCTTTCAGAGACATCTCTTATATCGAAAACTCTTCGGTTTTCATCGATTTCTGATTTTAATGATAATAAATTCATTTATGGAACCCATTGAGACATCTGTTGGTTTCACTGACCAAATAACATAACATTAAAAACTGTAATAAAATAATAATAGAAAAATAAAACAAATATAAGCGAAAGTGTTTGAAGTAATGATAACTCAGTCTATGGCTTGGGCTCGACAGCAGAAACCCCTCACTGCGACCGATGCATC